>CM051694.1:27676733-27736733 GCA_028022725.1 Lycodopsis pacificus | reverse complement strand
TGCAGGAATTATTTTATATATGCAATAACATACATTATGAACTAAGTTCTCTATCCGTGCATTGGGACAGAGCACCTGTACTCTTGTGTTCTCGGCTGCAGGCTGCGTGGCGCATGCCCGGTCAGTACCTGGTCCTACTGCGTCAGGGGTCGCGAGACTCTCACGTGCAGAGGACCATCAGGGCGCTGAGAGCCAAAGCGGCCAGGAGAGGCTCCCCGCTGGAGGTGCTGCAGACCTACTCTGGAGCTCTGCACGGCTTCCTGGTGAAGATGAGCAGCGACGTCCTTCACCTGGTAACCGCTTCATCGGTCTGCATGCTGCTGCAGTAGAGCCCAACATGGTGGGGGGGGGGGGGGCACCAAGTACCAGACAAATAACCCAATCAACTTATATCAGCATCTGTGCATTCCTTTGTGTTTTGCACGCCATTAAAATGCAAAGTTGGCTTTTTAAGTATTCCAAAATATTCACACCTTCGGAAGAAGATCTTCAACTTCAAGAAAGACAAACTTTGTGATACCTTTGTCTATTGCATGTTGTTTTGCATCTCTTTATTTTGCATAACTTTATAATTTACCTTTGCTCTTATCATAATGGAACTCAATGGAACCTCCATTAACTAACGTTAACTCTTCTTTTGAACTTTAAGATGTGAGCGATGTAACAATTTTGGCATCCTTGGTACCAAAGTATCAGTTTTCATGACATTCCTATTTTCGACCCACAATGCAATGGGATTGTGTTCCTGGCAGGCGGTGAAGCTCCCTCAGGTCCACTACATCGAGGAGGACTCGTCGATCTTTGCCCAGAGCGCCCCCTGGAACCTCCAGAGGCTACTGCAGCCTCACGGTGGCACCTCAGAGAACGGGACATACAGGTCACCCAGTGAGTCTGTCTATCACACACACACACACACACACACACACACACACACACACACACACACACACACACACACACACACACACACACACACACACACACACTGAAGTAATCACATCTCAAATCTCACCCTCTGTCCTCTGCAGACGACGGAGGGATGGCGGAGGTGTATCTGATGGATGGCGGTGTTCAGATTTCTCACAGAGAGATTGAAGGACGAGTGCTCGTCACAGACTTTAACAACGTCCCCGAGGAGGATGGAGTGAGAGTTCACAGACAGGTGAACACACACGCAGAGGGAAATACATTGCATATTCGTCATTCAAATAAAAAAAAAAAAAAGGTATGACTTGTGTGTCCAACCCTCTCGCTTCCTCTCCAGGCCAGCCAGTGCGACGGTCACGGCACACACACGGCGGGGGTTGTGAGCGGGTCGGACTCGGGCGTCGCTCGGGGCGCCGGCGTAAACCTGGTCCGTGTGCTCAACTGTCAGGGGAAAGGGACCGTGTCAGGAGCTCTGGCGGGTAGGACTCACACGGATCTGTTGGAGACCATGTGATGGTTGTTCACGTTTGAGAAGCCTGCTAGATCACTCTCAGCCTCATCACTCGTCCGTTTGCATGAAAAGCAGGCGTAGAAATGGAGCTGCTGTTGAATGCAACACATTGGCAAAGGAGAAATGGAGGGCGATCATTTCTGCAGCAGCAGGCTTTCCAACTATGATTCAAACCAAATGTGTTGTCTTGCTCAGGTCTGGAGTATATCCGCGCTGCTTTGCAGTCCCGCCCCGTGGCTGCCGTGGTCGTTCTGCTTCCTTTCATTGGTGGATTCAGCCGTTCGTTAAACGCGGCCTGTCGCGACATGGTGGCTAACGGAGTCGTGGTCGTCGCCGCTGCGGGGAACTACAGAGACGACGCCTGCCTCTACTCACCTGCTTCAGAGCCCGAGGTCACGCGACACTTTCCATCTCGAGCAGCCTGACGGATGCATTTCAAGCACATCCCTTAACGTGTGTGTGTGTGTGTGTGTGTGTGTGCAGGTCATCACAGTCGGGGCCGTTAACTCGGCGGACCAGCTCATGTCACAGGGAGCGGGCGGCACCAACTTTGGCCGCTGCGTGGATCTGTTTGCACCCGGCGATGACATCGTGAGCGCCAGCAGCGACTGCAGCACCTGCTTCACCTCCCGGAGTGGAAGCTCTCAGGCTGCTGCTCATGCTGCAGGTACGCACACACCGGAAACAAAACGCCAGTAAACCTAAAGGCATCTGTGTGCAGCTGCAGTATAAGTGCTTCATAAGACATCTTTTGGTTTGTGCACCTGCAGGGGTAGCGGCGGTGATCCTGTCGTCCAATCAGAACGCGTCCCCGGTGCAGGTCCTGCAGGTGATGCTGCGTTACTCCGTCAGCAACACCATCAACTTCCTCTCTCTGTCCGACACGAGTCGTCTCATCACCCCAAACCTGGTCGCCGCCATGCCTCCCGCCAACGCCACAAGTTAGTGACGCGACGGACCCTTTGATTTTTAACGCGACCGGCATCAGCGAGGAGTTCACACCGTGTGCCTGTGTGTGTGTGTGTGTGTGTGTGTGTGTGTGCCTGTGTGTGTGTGTGTGTGTGTGTGTGTGTGTGTGCAGATGGGGAGCTCCTGTGCCGCTCGGTGTGGTCAGAGAGGTCAGGGGTCACGAGCACCGACGAGGCCGTCAGCCGCTGTCGTCGGGGGGGAGGAGATGATGAGCTGCAGCGGCTACAGTCCCGACGGTGACCACGTGGGAGAAACCATCACTGTGAGTTCAACCTGCTCTGTGATTGTCACTAAAATCACTTTGATCTGAAGTGTGCTGTTCATAAAAACCCTCGCTCGGCGTGTACAGGTGCACAGCGGGCAGATGGAGTGTGTTGCGCACAACGCTGCGGGGGTTGAAGGCGTGTTCGCTGTGGCGCGTTGCTGTGTGACCGGTGGGCTGCGGTGCCGGATCCACGCTAGTCCTGAACCCGGACGCGATGCCGAGTGCGTCGGCACGCAGCACCACCTGACCGGTACGTCTCAGCTACAATCTGCTGGAGCGGAGTGTGAAATTACAAAGCTTTTTCTTTTTTGACAATTTGGGGAAATACACTTACTTGATTTCCTGCTGTGAGCGAGATGAGAAGATCGATATCACTTTGGTGTCCGTCCATTACATTTGGAGTAAAGCCAGCAGACGGTTGGAGGAACTTCATGTTGGACTTCCTCCTCAGGTTTATTAATACTTGTGTAAAAGGCACAGAGACAGATGCAGCAATGCAGGCGAGTGATCATCTGTTTTATTTGCCCGTTGGCTCACATAGAAGGGAGAACGGGGAACATGGGGATATTCTGCTACGTTCATTTTGCACACGTGACGGCGTCTTCAAGATTTTCAAAAAGTTTCCATTTTAAATGACTTCAACGGGTCATTCACACGCCACTGTTACACTTTAATTCATCAGATTGTTGGACAGTCCTTTGGACAGAGCCAGGCTAGCAGTTTACCCCCGCTTCCAGTCTTTACGCTAAGCTAACTGTCTCCTGCCTCATATTTAATGGAGAGATATGAAATTGATTAATTCTCAGCAACAATAACAAGGTGTTGAATTCAGTCCAACTTGTAATTAAAGTCCCACACTGTATATAAACCAGAGGACCCTGTAAACCCAGAGGAAGCTGCATTAGAACACCGCGGTCAATTATGCCAGTTGCCATGGCAATCACCCTGAGAGTTTCTATGTGCTCCCCGCCAACATAAACACCGGCTGCAGCACACGTGCGCTGCAAAGAGCAGGGCTGTCACACGCTGTTAGAACACTTGAATGCATCGCTGTTACTTTACATCGTCCTCCTCCTTCATATGAGAGAGAGAGAGAGAGAGAGAGAGAGAGAGAGAGAGAGAGAGAGAGAGAGAGAGAGAGAGAGAGAGAGAGAGAGAGAGAGAGAGAGAGAGAGAGAGAGAGAGAGAGAGAGAGAGAGAGAGAGAGAGAGAGAGGAGAGAGAGAGAGAGAGAGAGGCACAATAGATATCACGTGTTCCAGCCCAGCTTCACGGCAGGTCGGGGAATGGTCATGAAATGATGATCTGTTGGTGTCGTGTTCATGGACACTCGTCCATCTTTCTCGTGTCGTCAGGACCAAAAGAACACCGATGGAAAGTCGATCAGGATCCTGTTTGGTGGAGGAGACACTAACAGTATTCCTGCACGATCTAATCTGAAGCGTTTCTTTAACTTATCGTCTTTCAGCGTTTGGGGAATATTTCTCTTCCCTCTTTGTCTTTCCACCGTTTCCTCCTCTGCTTAAGAAACTCTGAAAAGTCACATTAGGATCCAACTTAAAGACAAACAGACTTTGTGAATGACTTTAACTTTACCAGGATCTCGACTTAATTCTTAGGAAATGTACTCTGCATGTAGAGATAAACGGCTCATTCTGCGAAAACACAATTATTCTTATTTTCAGGTGATTATACACAAAGAAATACTTATTAATATTACATTACATTTCTGCCAATACATCCCCCAAAATGCTGCACACTGTACCTTTAAATAAACACCATATTCTTACAGTATGCTTGTGTTTATCTGCCGTTTCCTCTTGTTTTGATGTAAAGCATTGTGAACATCTTGTGTGTGATATGATGCTATACAAACACATTTGAGTTGAATTATTGGGCAACACGTCTAAAGGCAGTTTGAGTTCATGACAGCGCGTCGCTCACGTGTCTCCAGGCTGCTCCTCTTGGTCCGCTGCCTCCATGTCGTCCGACTCGCGTCCACATGCAGGTGATCGGAGGCGCTGCGTCGTGGAGGACGGGGTGACGTCTCACGCCGTGTGCTGCCACGCGCCGTCTCTAGAGTGCAACCTGTTGGACAACAGGTCAGCTGACGAAGATCAGGTGAACGTTTTATCGCTCAAATGTTTGTATTTGTGAAAAACTCTTGACGTTTACAGACGGTGACGGATTACACTACACTGTGTGTTCAAGAAAAGAAAGAAATGCTGAGCGTGCTTTAAAAATTGCTTCCGTTTATCGTTCAAGATAAACTTATTTCTCTTTGTGTCACTGGAGGGAATTTCCTCCAGAATTCAAAGTGTTCTTTCTGCTATTAGCGCTGTGGGAGACAGATTGTTGTTGAGAAGCTGTCAATTCACTTTGTGGTTGTTTTGTGTCTCTTTGTAGCTGTTTTGTGCCTCTTTGTGGTTGTTTTGGGCCTCTGTGGTTGTTTTGTGTCTCTTTGTGGTTGTTTTGGGCCTCTGTGGTTGTTTTGTGTCTCTTTGTGGTTGTTTTGTGTCTCTTTGTAGCTGTTTTGTGCCTCTTTGTGGTTGTTTTGGGCCTCTGTGGTTGTTTTGTGCCTCTTTGTGGTTGTTTTGTGCCTCTTTGTGGTTGTTTTGTGTCTCTTTGTGGTTGTTTTGTGTCTCTTTGTGGTTGTTTTGTGCCTCTTTGTAGTTGTTTTGTGCCTCTTTGTGGTTGTTTTGTGCCTCTTTGTGGTTGTTTGTCTCTTAGTGGTTGTTTTGTGCCTCTTTGTGGTTGTTTTGTGTCCCTTTGTGGTTGTTTTGTGCCTCTTTGTGGTTGTTTTGTGTCTCTTTGTAGCTGTGTTGTGCGTCTTTGTGGTTGTTTGTCTCTTAGTGGTTGTTTTGTGCCTCTTTGTGGTTGTTTTGTATCTCTTTGTGGTTGTTTTTTGTCTCTTTGTGGTTGTTTTTTGTCTCTTTGTGGTTGTTTTGTGTCTCTTTGTGGTTATTTTGTGCCTCTTTGTGGTTGTTTGTGGTCATTTTGAGTCTCTTCCTGCTCGGTACGTGTCTGAGTAGTAGGTGAAGTCTATGGTGACCACCTTCTCCGTATCGGCTTCAGTTAAATATTGTAAACCGATAGAAATGTCTGTGATCACATCTTTCCTTATTGTTGCAGGTGGAGGTGTCCTGTCCGTCTGGCTGGACTCTGACAGACTGCCGCGCCGTCTCTCAGGGCTCCGCCATCATGGAGCCAGACGCTAGCGGCAATAGTTGCCGTGTCCGCGAAGCCACGGGAGCCGACGGGGTCACCGGCGTCGCAGTCTGCTGTCGCGTCCGACCAACGCAGCCCGATACAACGCAGCCCGATACAACTCCCCGCTGATTTAATGTCCAACATCTTAAAAACAGCTTTGACTCGTCTCTTCTCTCATGTTGTCATCTTTAACTGTCACCAGAGACTCTAAGCACTTCTGCAACGCGGTTTGTGTGCGTTTCAGTTTTAGAGATTAGATCAAAACATGCTTCAGCACACAAAGTGTTATAATGCCTCCGACTTGCTCATGTTGCCTCAGTTCGTTCCGTCTTTAAACTGTATATAGTTTGTCAAATGTAACCAAATATTTCATTTGTGTTAAAAAAAAGAAAGAAGCCTTGTAGCATAAGACACGTTATAATCGTTTACAGATCGACCTTATGTCGACGTAACACCGCAGACATTAAAGGTGAAATGTGTACGATGTAGCGCTGCGCTCCAAACCAATAGGGGGCAGTATTTCACCTCTACTACCGGATCCATACGAACTAAATTTAGTCATCAGTTAAATAAAAACAGATCTCTCTGCAACCTAACGTCGACGCTGTTAACTCTTCACATTCTGTTGATATTCTTTAAAAGAAAATGCCAGGGCTGTTGTTGAACAGTCTGTTTATTGCTTATGGTGATTCCCAACTGAGTGAAACGACCAGGAAGTCTCAAAGTGGCAGCCATGATGAGAACTGGTTTAATTCTCTAAATGAAAATCAAGTAATGGCCCACAATCCTTTGCTGCAGACACCGGGGGCCTTTTCACGAGATTCCTCATCACGTCAATGTATTTGTTTAAACTGTCGGTTTGTTGTCAACACAGAACACAAATGTTACAACTCATCACATTGTGTGCAACGGCTCGAGTTGCACCTATAATTTATGAACCTTCCGTTTTCACCTTTCACAATAAAAGCCCTAGACGTAGAATATATTTGCAGAGTATCTTGCAGTTCCGTGTCCGTTATTCATCAGGTGTAAAAGCCTTCAGGAGGTGTGAATCTAATTTGGACAGGAATCTTTAATTGAATTGTAAAGCAACAAGTTAGTCACTGTAATAACTTGCTTATGAAAAAAATAAAAAATGTGCTCTTAGCAACGTGGTCGTCTTTTCCTTACATTTATGAATTCTCCTTCACATCTTTCCTCGACTTCATGACGTTCGCCATCAAGGTCGAGGAAAAGTTGGGGATGAAATCTTTTTGGGACTATTTGACCTGAAACAAGCAGCCAAATGGAACTCAGCCATCACTCATGTCATTATTCACGCCGGTTATGTTCCTACTGTCCCAACTCTTCAGATAACACACACAAATCACCACACACTGTGATGAAAGCGCTTCATGTTTCTGATCGAGTAAAGAATCAGGCGGCACCACCGCTGTGTGTAATCAGCCTGATTAGCTTCATTAACAAGAGTTTCCTTCTGCTCACCAGAAATAAAGTGAAATAACCGACTTCACACTTACAGAAAATATTTGTCCGTCCTGAGAGTCAAAATGTCTTCATGTGATAGTAAACAATAAAAATGGAATGTAAAACACAAAGCAGTTTAAGCAAAGCTCTCTCACATGGGACTTGACCCGGCGTTCAAACACAGACGTGAGGATGGAGAGTGATGCTGAGCCGCACTGATGAGCGGACTGGAGGCTGATTGGCTCCGACGTCATCACTGCTGCAGTGATCCGTCTCACCGGGCGGCTGATTGTTCTCGGCATCATGTAACATGAGGCCGAGGTCACAGCTAATAAGTGGATTATTCTCGTCCGATGCGACCTTTTTCAAAGCAGACGTTGTGACTCATCGCAGCAGGAAGAGCACCGGCGATATAAATAACGAGGCTCTGTTGAGTGAAGTCTCTCGTGCATTAAAACTGCCTCGTGTGTCAGCCGTGAGAGATTTTGAGCAGAGCTGACAGCCGTTAACACGTCACTTTATTAATGCGAGAGAGTAAATGTTTTGCATTCAAATGATGTGGTCAGTTTATCCAAATAACGCCCGTTGGGACATCTGAATGCTGATGTGCGTCTCATCTGGGAGCAGAAAACTTAAAATGTTCCGCATGTACTCGTCATTGAGCCAACTTCAGTGTGAACAGTCGAGTAACATGATAGTTTAGCGGGCAGTAAGCAGGACATGCTGATGGAAGTATTCAGTACGCAGCCCAGGAACCTAAAACAAGCAGCTAAATGCTGCACCTGTGCTTTACCCGTCAAAACGACTGCAAGAAAAAAGGTCTGTTCAGAAGATATAAACATGAAAAAGGTATAAAAAAAAAAAACGTTTTATGAACGTTTTATAAAAATGACAATGTGTAAACATACCTAAAAAAACAAAACAAAAAAACAATGTTTACAAAAGGTTGTGCATTCCAGTTTATTTTATATCAAATTTCCCCTTAAATCAAACTCCGATGTACAAATTAAAACTCGTGTTTTAACATGCGTTACAGAATCCTGCGATGGCAAGAAGTGAACTTTCCAAAATCTAATGACAGTAAAAACCCGTAAAGATGCCACGATATCGCCCCCCCCCCCCCCCCCCCCCCGCATCCCAGGATTAAAACCAAAGATTGTTCCGACGTTTCTTTTTTTTTTTTTAAGTTTTCTTTTTCTTTAAGTAGTTGTGGGTGATGAAGCAGTGAGTGGGGGGGGGGGGGGGGGGCAATGTAGGAGAGACTGTTGGCTGAATGAGACTCGTGTTACCATGAACACACTTGGCTCATGGGGGGGTGTTACACAGCAAACAACATGGAAAAGATGGGGGGGGGGGGGGGGGGGGGGGGGGGGGGGGGGTGGTGTTCCTGTCACACTGAAAAGACAAACTTCACCACTTAACTGCCACACATGCAAACGTGACATTCACATCTAGTGAGATAGGGGGGGGGGGGGGGGAGAGAAAAGAAAGAACGCATTGCATGATGGGTTCTCACGCTGTAAACATTGACCTGTTAAAGCTGAGAGAGAAATCGGCTAACGACTCGTCTTCAGAACATCTCGAGTGGAAGTGTTGCTTCCCTAAAACCAGCCAGCGTGAACTCTGTATCTACAAAGTGTCTCTGAGAAGAAGCAGCATTTTGTTCTTGTTTGCTTTAAACAGACATCGAAACCCTCGTCCTGTCGCCTCAACCCCGTTTTTATCAGGGTAGAAGTTACAACCCCCCCCCCCCCATATACACACAGAATCAACCACCAACGGTTACATTCCTACAATCCTTTGTCCCGACACACAGCTGTCTAACCGGGGGATGAAGAAGCCCTGTTGTTCTACAGCGAGACGATTTTAAACCACAGGAGACACCGAAGTGGAGCAGACGACGGCCCACCTCCTCTGGAGTTGTGACGATACAGTGTGGGAGGTGGGACGGGGGGGACGGGGGTGTGGGGGGGAGGGGAGATCGGGAGGTTAAGGCACTTCAAGTCTCCCGACGATTGAGGGACGATGGAGCTACGTTTGGGGTTCAGCTCCTCTGTGTGTGTGTTTCAAAGACAAAAGCTAAAGAAGGCGACGCAAAAACAAAAACCTGATAAAGCAGAGGTAACAGTGAGGCGAGAACGAGCTGCTTCTTTGTGTTTGCGAGTGGATGAGTGACACACGCTTCTTGCATGTTAGTTATCTTCCCCCACAGGTTCTTCTGTGTGTGTGTGTGTGTGTGTGTGTGTGTGTGTGAGTGTAACCTTGGCAACATAAAGTAAAACATGCTCCTGAGCTCCCCTTCAGTCGGCACTGACGGCCACACCGCGGCTGATCCGTGCACTTCCCAGATCAGCTCTTTCTTTTGCATAAGGCTTGAGTCCCCCCCCCCCCCCTCCCCAAAACAAAACAAAAAAACATTCCTCTGCAAATATTCAATCCAGAGTCAAAGAAAACTAAAACACAGGCGATGAGAGAACAAAAGAAAAGCATAAAAACCCGACACAGGAGTAGCGTCCATGCGTCTGCTTAGTGGCACTGAAACGCGTTGAGCTGTTGAAAGCTAAAGCGGCGGCGAGGAGGCTCTAGAGGAACCGCCCAGTGCTGCTGTACGTCACAATAGAACTGGGCCGGACTATAAAGTGCATACTGAACCCCACCCCTCCCAAGTGCTCCTCTGCGTGTGTGTGTGTGTGTGTGTGTGTGTGTGTGTGGAGGTGTTCCTGTACAAATGCACACGCGTGTGTTTGTGTGTCTGAGAGTTCCTCTAGAGCAGCTTACTTGACCTCTCGCAAAGAAACAAAAAAAAAACAATGTGTTGCATGTCTGTGGAGAAGAGCGCAGGAGACTTTAAAATATTATCTTACACTGGAAATTACACCTATGAAACAAATCTTTACAATATGTCTATGTAGATACATTGGCAAATATGAGCAGAAAATTGTTAAAACACAACCCAAACCCATCCTCCACCTCGCTGTCATTCTGAGTGAATGAATGAATAAAAGGATAAACTGAAGTCATCCGTGATTGAGGAAGGTGTTTTTCTTCTTTTCTTATTCTTTTTTAATGTACTTTTGCCCGTTATGATAATGCATCTCCATCATCGCCCTCGGCGGCTCTGAAAGGAAGTAATTTACGATTTTATTCATAGCTCCTCCGTTGCCGCAGCGACCGAGAGAATTAAGTGTTCCGATCGGCTTGTTGTGGAGTCCTAAATGTCACCGGCCAATCACGAGTGCAGCTCTTCCAGTTGGCTGCCCGGAGCCGTGCCGCCCCCCCCCCCCCCCTTCTCCGGAGGGCTGGAGGAGCTACGGGTCCACGTCTTCCAGGTCACTCTTCGAATCGCCGAGCATCATGGGAGATTCTGACCCCTGGAGAGACAGACGATAATAACAGGGTCGGTACAGATTTTTTAAAAGTCAAATTCAAGCACTTTCAAGGTACCTGAAGCAAAAATGACCCTCGACGTCGACTATGAATGCAAATCGCAAACAAAGTTTACCGGAGTTGAAAATCAAGCATTACTCAAGAAGAATATTCAAATTCAAGCTTAACCCCGACCTTATAAATAAACCACGTTTCAAGCTTTCTATAACCAAGAAATGTTTTTGGGAGAAGGAACAAATGGTGGACCATCCCTGTGCTGATCAGCCACAGTGGGATTATGGCTGATTATCTGGAGTATTCGTGACAGCGCTGAGCTGTGTGGGCATCCCGTCAGACTCAGCAGGAGCCGCGGAATAACAACCGTGGGAGGCAACAAACTGCCTTTACAGCTTCTGACAGGAGCTCGGTGATTCTTCTCTGCGTGAACAGAGCGGCGGTGAGCTGCTGTAATGCGATGAGTCACGCTCAGAAGGCACCGCGGCTGCTGACCTGTCGGAGGCTGCGGTCGGCGTTTTCGTTGGCCGGGCTGCCGTCGGAGCCGTTGCTGCTGCCGGACTGCTCCTTCTCGTTTAACAGCGCCGTGGCGTAGGCCAAGGTGTCCTGCAGGGTTTCACACACACAAGACAGTGAAACGGGAGTGAGCCAAGCGGGGAGCAGAGAACTTCAAGCAGAAACATTTGTGTAGTCGTGGTGGAGGACCTGGAGGGGGTTGTATCATGTATTACTGTGTGTGTGTGTGTGTGTGTGTGTGTACCTGTGCAGAGATAGTACGCTGGAAGGTTTTGTTGGTGGATGTCTCATTGGACACGTTGCTCTGTGGAGTCCAGTAATGCTCAGTCATCTGAGGGCAGAGAGGATATGATGCAAACACGTCATTTACTTTTGCTAATTTATTGCTCAGAGAAACAAGTGAGAGACGCTGCACAACGCTGGAAGGAAGTGTGGAGATCTGAGCGACAGAAAATTGTTAAAATAGTTACAACGTAATGAATAAAATGTAGAAATAGTTATAGTCATGTATAAAATGTAGAAATAGTTATAAAGTCATGTATAAATTGTAGAAATAGTTATAAAGTCATGTATAAATGGTTATAAAGTCATGTATACAATGGAGAAATAGTTATAAAGTCGTGTATAAAATGTAGCAATAGTTATAAAGTCGTGTATAAAATGTAGAAATAATTATAAAGTTGTGTATAAAATGTTAAAATAGTTATAAAGTCATGTATAAATGGTTATAAAGTCATGTATACAATGGAGAAATAGTTATAAAGTCGTGTATAAAATGTAGCAATAGTTATAAAGTCGTGTATAAAATGTAGAAATAATTATAAAGTTGTGTATAAAATGTTAAAATAGTTATAAAGTCATGTATAAAATGTAGCAATAGTTATAAAGTCATGTATAAATTGTAGAAATAGTTATAAAGTCATGTATAAATGGTTATAAAGTCATGTATACAATGGAGAAATAGTTATAAAGTCGTGTATAAAATGTAGCAATAGTTATAAAGTCGTGTATAAAATGTAGAAATAATTATAAAGTCGTGTATAAAATGTAGAAATAGTTATAAAGTCATGTATAAAATGTAGCAATAGTCATAAAGTCATGTATAAAATGTAGAAATAGTCATAAAGTCATGTATAAAATGCAGAAATAGTTATAAAGTCATGTATAAAATGTAGAAATAGTTATAAAGTCATGTATAAAATGTAGCAATAGTTATAAAGTCATGTATAAAATGTAGCAATAGTTATAAAGTCATGTATAAAATGTAGCAATAGTTATAAAGTCGTGTATAAAATGTAGAAATAATTATAAAGTTGTGTATAAAATGTTAAAATAGTTATAAAGTCATGTATAAAATGTAGCAATAGTTATAAAGTCATGTATAAATTGTAGAAATAGTTATAAAGTCATGTATAAATGGTTATAAAGTCATGTATACAATGGAGAAATAGTTATAAAGTCGTGTATAAAATGTAGCAATAGTTATAAAGTCGTGTATAAAATGTAGAAATAATTATAAAGTTGTGTATAAAATGTTAAAATAGTTATAAAGTCATGTATAAAATGTAGCAATAGTTATAAAGTCATGTATAAATTGTAGAAATAGTTATAAAGTCATGTATAAATGGTTATAAAGTCATGTATACAATGGAGAAATAGTTATAAAGTCGTGTATAAAATGTAGCAATAGTTATAAAGTCGTGTATAAAATGTAGAAATAATTATAAAGTCGTGTATAAAATGTAGAAATAGTTATAAAGTCATGTATAAAATGTAGCAATAGTCATAAAGTCATGTATAAAATGTAGAAATAGTCATAAAGTCATGTATAAAATGCAGAAATAGTTATAAAGTCATGTATAAAATGTAGAAATAGTTATAAAGTCATGTATAAAATGTAGCAATAGTTATAAAGTCATGTATAAAATGTAGCAATAGTTATAAAGTCATGTATAAAATGTAGCAATAGTTATAAAGTCGTGTATAAAATGTAGAAATAATTATAAAGTTGTGTATAAAATGTTAAAATAGTTATAAAGTCATGTATAAATGGTTATAAAGTCATGTATACAATGGAGAAATAGTTATAAAGTCATGTATAAAATGTAGCAATAGTTATAAAGTCGTGTATAAAATGTAGAAATAATTATAAAGTTGTGTATAAAATGTTAAAATAGTTATAAAGTCATGTATAAAATGTAGCAATAGTTATAAAGTCATGTATAAATTGTAGAAATAGTTATAAAGTCATGTATAAATGGTTATAAAGTCATGTATACAATGGAGAAATAGTTATAAAGTCGTGTATAAAATGTAGCAATAGTTATAAAGTCGTGTATAAAATGTAGAAATAATTATAAAGTTGTGTATAAAATGTTAAAATAGTTATAAAGTCATGTATAAAATGTAGCAATAGTTATAAAGTCATGTATAAATTGTAGAAATAGTTATAAAGTCATGTATAAATGGTTATAAAGTCATGTATACAATGGAGAAATAGTTATAAAGTCGTGTATAAAATGTAGCAATAGTTATAAAGTCGTGTATAAAATGTAGAAATAATTATAAAGTCGTGTATAAAATGTAGAAATAGTTATAAAGTCATGTATAAAATGTAGCAATAGTCATAAAGTCATGTATAAAATGTAGAAATAGTCATAAAGTCATGTATAAAATGTAGAAATAGTTATAAAGTCATGTATAAAATGTAGAAATAGTTATAAAGTCATGTATAAAATGTAGCAATAGTTATAAAGTCATGTATAAAATGTAGCAATAGTTATAAAGTCATGTATAAAATGTAGCAATAGTTATAAAGTCATGTATAAAATGTAGAAATAGTTATAACGTAATGTATAAAATGTAGCAATAGTTATAAAGTCATGTATAAAATGTAGAAATAGTTATAACGTAATGTATAAAATGTAGCAATAGTTATAAAGTCATGTATAAAATGTAGCAATAGTTATAAAGTCATGTATAAAATGTAGCAATAGTTATAAAGTCGTGTATAAAATGTAGAAATAATTATAAAGTTGTGTATAAAATGTTAAAATAGTTATAAAGTCATGTATAAATGGTTATAAAGTCATGTATACAATGGAGAAATAGTTATAAAGTCATGTATAAAATGTAGCAATAGTTATAAAGTCGTGTATAAAATGTAGAAATAATTATAAAGTTGTGTATAAAATGTTAAAATAGTTATAAAGTCATGTATAAAATGTAGCAATAGTTATAAAGTCATGTATAAATTGTAGAAATAGTTATAAAGTCATGTATAAATGGTTATAAAGTCATGTATACAATGGAGAAATAGTTATAAAGTCGTGTATAAAATGTAGCAATAGTTATAAAGTCGTGTATAAAATGTAGAAATAATTATAAAGTTGTGTATAAAATGTTAAAATAGTTATAAAGTCATGTATAAAATGTAGCAATAGTTATAAAGTCATGTATAAATTGTAGAAATAGTTATAAAGTCATGTATAAATGGTTATAAAGTCATGTATACAATGGAGAAATAGTTATAAAGTCGTGTATAAAATGTAGCAATAGTTATAAAGTCGTGTATAAAATGTAGAAATAATTATAAAGTCGTGTATAAAATGTAGAAATAGTTATAAAGTCATGTATAAAATGTAGCAATAGTCATAAAGTCATGTATAAAATGTAGAAATAGTCATAAAGTCATGTATAAAATGTAGAAATAGTTATAAAGTCATGTATAAAATGTAGAAATAGTTATAAAGTCATGTATAAAATGTAGCAATAGTTATAAAGTCATGTATAAAATGTAGCAATAGTTATAAAGTCATGTATAAAATGTAGCAATAGTTATAAAGTCATGTATAAAATGTAGAAATAGTTATAACGTAATGTATAAAATGTAGCAATAGTTATAAAGTCATGTATAAAATGTAGAAATAGTTATAACGTAATGTATAAAATGTAGCAATAGTTATAAAGTCATGTATAAAATGTAGCAATAGTTATAAAGTCGTGTATAAAATGTAGAAATAGTTATAAAGTCATGTATAAAATGTAGCAAGTTATAAAGTCATGTATAAAATGTAGAAATAGTTATAACGTAATGTATAAAATGTAGCAATAGTTATACAGTCATGTATAAAATGTAGCAATAGTTATAAAGTCGTGTATAAAATGTAGAAATAGTTATAAAGTCATGTATAAAATGTAGCAAGTTATAAAGTCATGTATAAAATGTAGCAATAGTTACAAAGTCATGTATAAAATGTAGAAATAGTTATAAAGTCATGTATAAAATGTAGCAATAGTTATAAAGTCATGTATAAAATGTAGCAATAGTTATAAAGTCATGTATAAAATGTTAAATTTGTTAAGAAGTCATGTGTAAACCACAAATTAACTGTTAAAATAGTTCCAAAGTAACGTAAAAATGTTAAATTTGTTAAAAAGTAATGTATAAACTGAAAAAGGTTAAAAGTCATGAATAAATAGACGAGTCGGATATAAAGGGTAGATGTGAGATTTTGTTGCATGTTATTTGTGACGTCTCTCTCTCTCCCCTCGTTTCCTGTCAGCTGTCTACCGTCACTCTCCAATTCAAAGAAAACCTAAAAAATAAACACGTTTCATAACTGACGGCTCAGTCGTTCAGACGCTTGCCTTTTTTTGCAGCCACTGCACTGCCCAGCTCCAGTGACCAGACAAGTCCTTGAAGTAATCTTTGGCTGGAGCACACCTGGTGGGAGGAAGGAGAGGAGGATCAGAGGGATTGTGTCGCCCAGTTCATCTGTCAAATAAACCCTGAAAGTATCACAATCACGACTCTTAACTTCTGACACGCGGATGAACTCACTTCTGGGCTAACGTGACCAGGAACTTCACACACTGGTAGCAGCGCCTGCTGTCCACGTTGTTGCTCTGGTGCATCAGAGCTGAAAAGAAAAAGCCCTCAAGTTAGATTTTTACACATTTAATAAATACATTTCATTCCAGAGATATGCAGATTCTCTTTCTATGAACCAGTGAGCAAAGTACCCTTCTGAAATACAAGTGCTCCAGTATTATGTGGAAGTCCTCCACAGACTCAATATGCAATGTACAAGATTTCATTGATGCAAGCGAGGGCCACTAGGCGGCAACCTCCGGTTCTGAAAAGCTTCATGTGTTAAAGCTGCATTCTCTCTAGTGTCCACCAGGGGGCGACTCCTCTGGTTGTATAGAAGTCTATAGAAAATGACTCTACTTCTCTCTTGATTTATTCCCTCAGTAAACATTGTAAACATGAGTTTATGTCTCAATCTCTAGTTTCAAGTCTTCTTCAATACAGCATGATGTTCATTTAGTACATGATGGTCCATTTAGAGTCACACAGACCATAAAGCAGGGGATGCTTTAGGGGCGGGGCTACTGTGATTGACAGGTCGCTGCCGCTACCATAGCCGTACACGGCGTCTCTACGTTACTCCTCCACATTCTAAATATAGTCACTTCAGTTCATCAGTTGCGAAAAAGAGAGACGATGTCCTCCTTTAATGCTGTGGCTGTGACATCACCGCCTGAGCAACCGGTGCATCTCTATCTGACAGCAGTGGAGTTCTACTCCACTGCTTTGGGCATCAGAGCAACAACAACAGACGGACTCGTACCTAAAAGGCCTTTCTCCGACTCAAAAGCATACTTGAGTCTCTGCGTCTGCAGCGGGTCCTCCATCACCTGAAAGATTTAACCGACGTTAGAAACTCATCACGACAGCAATCGTATCTCACAAAGCGAGCGATGAAAAAGGGGGAGGAGTGAACTCACGAGGAGCTCCTGCAGCATCTGAAAGATGTTCTTCAGCTCATGAGGTGGAGCCGTCTCCAGCTGGGTCTACGAGGCGCAAAGTGTTCACAAGAGTTTAGACTCATTGTTGGCAGGTTTTTTATTATTTGTTATTATTTATTTTTACCTTGAGCAGCTGCAGCACACCCAGGGAGAAGGGCTCGTTACAGTACGAAGAATAGGTCACCATTTCTATGAGGAGCGACAGGGGACCCGACAACTCCCGCATGGCAAACATCACCTGTAAACACCCACCACGAGAAACATCAGGCAAAGAGGCGCCGAGCCTTTTCCACACAGTCGAGTCTTTCACATCCCTGAATGACAAGAGCTGCACGTCTGGTCTAATGCCCCAGCTCGCAGTGTTTTTAACGTCACCTCTAGAAGGTAAGGCTGTCCCTCTGGAGTGAAGAGTGAGGCCAGGATGTCGGCGTGGAGGGGGAGGAGCTGGGTGGAGGCCGGGACGCAGCTCACGCGCAGCTTAAACCCTCCCGGAGCTAACGCAGGAAATAAAAACAAGGATCAGACTAAGAGCTGGATCGCACACAAAGACGTCAACTGCGAAACCTGCAGTGTCTCACCCTGCGTCCGCTGGGGGTTGAGGTCAGAGTGAAGCGTGATGAGGGCCAGCGTGTTGTGGAGGTGGAGGAACTCCCGAGCCTGAGCCGGACTCCACCGCCGGTTCTGTGGAGACACACGGAGGAAACATTAGTAATGTGGGCAAAAACAAAATCACATGCGTTTGTCGACTGAACGTGTCAACACAACTCCACCGGCTCTACCTGGTTGTTTTGCCTGTTGGGTCCCAACAGGAAGATGAGCATCCGGCGATAAGCCGAGTGTTTCAACAGCAGCTGACACGGACCGCATCCCTGAGGAAGACCAGAGGGACAAAAGACATTCAACTCAACGCGTTGGACACCAAAGACAGCAGAACGGTCTAAATCCACGCATCAGCTGACGGTTTCTCACCCTCTGAGCAAAGTTACTGAAGAGGCCGAAGTACTGCGCGCAGTTCTTCACATTCTCAGGAACGTCTTTGTCCAACAGGGACAGCAGCGTGTCCGTCAGGTTGTCCACTCCCGGGTCTCCGAAGTGAAGCGCGCTCTCCAGAGTCCTCTCGAGGATGGAGGCGACCACCACCCTCACCTCCCGCACGCTGCACTCCAACAGACAAACCCTGAGGAGACGCGATGGCGATCAATGTCTGTGGTGGAAGTGATAACGAGGCGTAAACGTCCTCAGGCTTCAGACACTGAAGTGACTTCATAGTGTTTACGTCATGTCCGCTAAGCAAAGGAGCAGCCAAACCTTTCCTTGTGTGTGTGTGTGTGTGTATTCATCATCTCTTTCCTCTACATCGTTTTATATTTATATTATAGAATTTATTCAGAATTTTATGCCTCTGATGAAGTTTGAAAAAAACGTTGATTTAGCAACAAAACAGCAATAAAGTAGAAAACATTCCATCAGAAACAATCAAGATCAGCTAATATGAAATAAAAGGTAAAATGATGAAAAGTTAAAGATTTAAAATGGTAAAATATGTTTTATTGCACATCAAACTCACGTTTCTGTGAGTATTATCGGAAAAAACCGAACTGACTTGAAGCCTAAATAAACTCGTGTATGTGAGAACGGATGTTTGAGTTCCAGACACGGAGGAAGACAAGAAGACTCAAACAACGTTTGTGTGAGAAAACACTTTCGATGTCTTTGTCCTTGAGACACGCAGCTGAGTGGGGAAAGCTCCTCATCGGGTCTCTTTGGGAAGAAGACGAGTGACGAGACAAGCGATCGTGTCTCAAGGACTTCAGAGCAAAACAGAGCAGAGCAAGACAACACCTCTCCCTAAACACCCCCCCCCCCCCCACTCTGGCTTTGTTTACAATTCTACAATCAGCAGCCAGCCAGTGAGGGTGAGTGAGTGCAAGGGCGCACACACACACACACACACACACACACACACACACACACACACACACAGTGAGAGAGAAGCTTTAGCGGCTGCAGCAGCGTTATCATCAGGGTGGATTATGAGACCTGAGGTCAGAGGGTTTATTGTTCAATGATGAGGACGAGCTGTGATCTCTGTGTTATCACGTATCACGAGGACAGCGACAGACGCGCTGCAGCGATGTCAGACAAAAAACGTTTTGTTTTCAAGTCTGCTCTTTGTGCTCTTTGTAAATGCTGCCCTCAGAGAAGAGATCTTAATGGGACGAATCAAATAAACTGGAGTGATTATGCGTCACTGTAGCTGCAGAGCTCAACCACTGCCCCCGATCTACTGTCTGACTAAAGACATCTGGAAACATTTTGTTGAGCAGGTCGACAGAAAACGGCCTTTTGTTTCACTTCGTCCACCAAACAAATATGCATCACAGACATGTAATCGTGAGCACACTGTACGTGAAGCACTGACCTGGTGATCTCTCGCCCCTCTGGTCCGACCAGGTACTGCACCATCCACTGGCACGCCTCGCAGCTCTTAGACAGCAGCACCTCCACCGTCGCCATCCACTCCTCCGTGTCCACCCTGCAGGAGACACACAGACGAGCGCTGCGTTCATGCGGCGTCGGAACAATCGGGGAAAAACGTGTTCCAGAAGTCTGAACTAGAACGCTGGCACACGACGTGCTGAGCTAAGTGATCTTAGGGAATAAATGCTCTTTGTTGTATTCTAACATAATGTTTGAAACATTTAAGCCTCCATGTTGTTTTTGACTCAGAGCTCATGAACTCCCCAGCTCTGGAATCGCCCGAGCAGCCCGTGAAGGCACCGCGAACGGAGGTAGAACACGGATGCTCGTGATGAGCGGCGTTCACCGTCGACAGGATGTATGCGCGTACGTACCGGAGCTTCTTTTTGGTGTGCAGGTAGGTGTGAAAGAGAAAGTGGACAGCCAGCTGAAGACTCTCTTTGGCCATCGGCTGGTAGTCTTGGTGCTTCAGCTTCGTCTGTAACACACACACACACACACACACACACACAATACACCACATTTGTCGTTACTATCAGTAAACAAAGCGAGCCAGAAGTGGACTCTTCACCACTACTCAAACAGTAGAAGCACATACTGCGTTGACGGAGGCCAGGGAGAGGGTGAAGTTGAAGTAGTCGCTGTTGTAGACGTCTCGGTTCCTCATGAACTTGAGATTCTCGTCTCTCACCATCTGATGGAAACACAAACGGAGACGTTCACGTTACGCTGGCCGCGATGAGCTTCTTCCTCCTCCTCGTCGCCGCTCGACTCCTCTCTAACCTGGTAGATGCTGGCGGGCATCTTCTCCACGAACAGACCCTTCTTCTCTCCCTTGCGGACCAGGCGGGTGAGGAGGGTGAGGCGGTCGTTGTTGGCCCTCGGGGGCCGAGGAGAGGACTGAGGGGAGACGTCGGGAGAGGACGGGGCAGACCTGGGAAACAAATAGAGACGCGTGTTTACTGATGAAGGGGTTCACGGGGACGACCCTACATACCGACTGTGACAGCAGCTGCGGTTCCAGTGAACTTTACAAATCATTTTCACTTTGAAAATGTCGCAAAACATAAATGTGAACAAACTGTAGTTTAGTCATTTTAGGAATGTCTGTAATCTGCCAGGAAACAGCAGAAGAAGAAGTAGAGCCTTGGCCGATGCGCGAGAGACAAATGGAGCGATGTCTTCATGGATTTGTATATATTACGTTTAGAGGTTCACTCACAGAGTCAGGTCCTCGGCCTCCTGCCTCATGATGCTGACTCGGCTCTTCTTGGGCAGCACGGGCGAGTTCTGGTCGCTGATCTTCTGATAGAACAACATGTAGGCGTTCCAGTACCTCCTCCGCACGTCGGGGTAAGGGTTGGCTGCACACACACACACACACACACACACACACACACACACACACACACACACACACACACACACACACACACACACACACACACACACACACACACACACACACACACACACACACACACACACACACACACACACACACGCGCACACACGCGCACACGCGCACACACACGCACACACACGCACACACACGCACACACGGTGACTACGCGTTTGCATGAGGAAACGGTACGCGTGCAGAGTGTCACATATTTAAACTTTACTTTAAAAACAACATTTGAGATATGGTCAAAACGTTGGTTTAAAACCAACTGACGCTCGCCCCGGACCGTCCCGTCTTGTACCTCTAGAGGCGATAGCGAGTCATGAAAATGAATATTCATGAATGTTTCTGATGTCATTTCTAACAAGCAGAGTATTCGCATGTCTTAAAACATGTCTCAGTGGGATCTTCATGTTCTTGTGACAGAGGTCGGAGTTCATGCATTTGACTTACATTGGTCGTAAACCTTGGGACGGTACTCTCCACCAAAGCACTCGTACTCCAGAGTTTCGTCGTTCATGTCGAACTCCTCCACCACGTTGTCGTTGAACTTGTACCAACGTCCCCGAGCGCTGCCACTGAGAGACGAGGACAAACGGAGGTGGAGCAAAACGTCACATTAGAGTCAGATTCATCACAATCTGCTGATTCAGAACCGGGAACTTCAGCACATGAGTAAAAAACCAACAGTAACATAAAACTCAAGAAAGGTTTACGTACTAAAACATGCACACGATGCTCGGACTGTTTGCAGTCAGAAGTATTTCTCCCACAAGACTTCTGCTTGACAGTGAAGCCTGACATGACATGTGGTAGAGCCATGTGTGTCCACCGTGTAGTGAAACCAGCGTGTCAGGTGACCCGACATCAATGACGACAGACTTCAGAATGCGTCAGCGTTTCCGTAAAGACATCAACGTCCTGAGAACACGCCGTCTGTGTCGTGGTATTAAGCGGGTTTAGGATATTCGCTCCTGTGGAGCAATCCTGCCTTCCAGAGCGAGACACGTGGAGACGCTTACAGACTAAACCAGGACAGCCCACACAGAGTCCGACGCTGCCCCGAGGAGCTCCTCTGAAACCCGCATGGAAAACTAAAGCAGCAGATCAACGTGCTGCACTAATCACCGCTGACGTGACTCTGAAAATACGATGCAGCACGAAACTCTGACGAGCAAATGAAACAATCAAAGAGTTTGATTTTTCAGTTCTGTTCATAACTAACAAATATTTATTAATTGTCTGAATTTGAATCCTTTAAATGCCAATTACTTCACATAAAGCAGCAGTTGTTTTTAATGTCCAAGACCTCACACTCTCACCGTCTGTCTTTAATGAAGGAGTAATAGTGACCGGCGTGGGCCTGGCCACTGTGCACGACGACTCCCACCAGTTCGTAGTTCTCGGAGATGGTGACTTTCTTCCGGGGCGATCCTCCCGAGGTCCCGTCGCCTCGCCCCTCGCCGCCCTCACCGCTGCAGTCCTGACGGGCCATTCCAGAGACGGTGTAGGGCTCCATGTTCAACACCCAGGGGAACTGTGCACAAACGACAACAACAACAACAACAGAGTCCACACAGGTCAGACTCCTGGGATTTGAGAAGGTGCATCGTAGTGACTCAACATTTGTGATTTTAGGATGAAATGCGTTGCGTACCCGGATCTGCTCGTCATATTTGATGGAGCGTCCGCTCTCCCAGTCGAAGCCGAAGCGCATGAGGTGAATGCAGAGGACGCTGGGCAGGGATTTGATGCACGTCCTCTTCACGGTGGTTCTCTGATGAAGGAACGCACACATGAGCGAGGCGTGACATCAGTGCAGCAGAATGAAAGCGCGCAGAGCGAGTTACGCACCTTGTCCTTGCACTTCTCACAGTAGTAGGCGTTGCTGCCCTCCAGCACCTCTCCCCTCACAAACTGGTCCAATGAGATCTCCAAGCTTTGGCAAGATGTCACTCCGAGGTTCAGCGCCATGAAGGTTTCTTCACGCTCGTACCTGTGCGCGAGACGACAAAAACACGACGAAAGGTCAAACGTCACCTGTGACGAGTCTCAAAAACGGAAACGAGCGTCGTGAATGCTCTCGCTCACCGGTGAGGACAGTCTTTACAAATCTTCTGGTCGGAGAAGATTCCCTGAAAGGTGTTTTTGAAGATCTGTTCTCGGCCCATTTTCTGCTTGGAAAGGAGTCTCATCGTTAATATGGATCATCACAACCAATCAGGTTAGAGCAGAACTTGTCTTTCTCTTTCTGTTCTCTCTGTAATTGGTCCTTACTTTGAGATGTTCGTCGAGCTGATCCACCAGACTGGTGAAGAACTCGTACGCATCCTGCTGCTCTCTGACGTACAACTCCTTGTTCCACATCTTGAAGATCTGCAGCAGACGGAACACATGTGCACATAAATATTATCCAGTATTTCCCACAAAATAACTGCTCCTGGTGGCCAGTAATCCTACACACCAAGGCAAAGCTGTGTGACGGTACTAGTGTGGGATTTGTTGAAAATGAACATAAAATACAAATGTTTCAAAAGTGTCATTTTATTTCTGAACTTGGCAAGTTTCTCAGAAACAGGAAGCGGCTCGTCGACCAATATCACTGACGTCAGGCAGCATTTCTGTTTCTTAATATCTTGTTATTCTAAAAGTCACTGAGAATTGAGAAACACTAAAACCTTTTTCTGTGTATTTGTGCAAGTTCAGCACAAATAAATGTTGCCTTTCACACTCATGCAATCCGTTGATATAACGTTTTAAAAACTTTATGATCTTATACACACTTTACTCTGTCATAAGAAAGACTTTCACCTTTAATTGTTGGGTAATAAACTAAACTGACTCAAGTCGCAGTTTAACTGAAGATGAATCTTCACAGCAAGAAGAAACCTGATGGTGACAACCCGCTCAGAGATTTCTTCGATGTTTCAGACAATGACAGCATTATTATAGAGGCGCTGGACTTTTTGTTTTGTTGAGAAAGAGACAGAAATGTCTGAGTGAACAGCTGAGTGTTTGTGAACGTGCGGTGCAGACCTTTTAGTCGTAATGTGCAGCACAACAAACCGAATCACACCGGCAATTAGTCTCAAGACGACTTTAACTCGTCATCTTGAAGTAAATGCTGCTCGCGCGATGTAATCGCTACAGAATGACACCGTCTGCGTCTGGATCGGTTACCCATCAGCCTTGCTTTCAGCTCACATGCGGTTCTGTTGTGCCGCTGGCAAAATCTCCGGGAAAACGACGGCTCCTTTCACAGAACAAAGGAGGCGCGTCAACCCAGACAGGAAGACGATGGAGCCTTCGTTTCCGGCAGCTTTCCCCGGTTACCAAAGAGCATCAATGCACCGAAGTAACTTTGGAAAACGAAACGCAGTTGTTGTGTCGCCTGCAGAGAGGAAGACGCTGCCAAGACTTGAATTCAATGTATTTTAATAAATATCGAGCTTTTTCCTGAATAAGTCACCAAAGTTGTCGCTGGTAGTCGACTCTCAGGTCTTTGAACCAACAACAACACTACTTGGAAACACGAGGAGGAGAAAAGTTGCCACTTTAACAAACACACTTGTGCATTAACAGTTGAAGTTCAACAGTCGGAGCATGCCGAGCGGTCCGTTACCTTCCAGAAGTTCTCAGGTATGTAGTACTGCAGTTTGCTCTCCATCAGGTGGCCGAACAGAGACTGGACCTGGTAGAAGACGCTCTCCTCTGGCTGGTCCGTGTCGTCCTCGATGGACAGGAAAGCCTTCAAACCAAAACACAAACACACACGCTGATACCGGATGACTCTGTGAACGCAGGAGGTGAATAAGACTACCGGTGCGTACCTCTGGGAGGCCGGGCTGCATGTAGAGCTGCTGAAACACAGCGTTCATGTAACACGTGGCTCCGCCGTTCTTCAACCCAACGAAACCTGAGACGGACCGGCTCTCTACGGGGGGGAGGTACTGAGAGACACACAGACGGTTTGATTCACATTTAAACTACCGTCCAACCCACAAAACATGTGATTTCAATGAGTGTCTTACATCGAACTCCTTGCAGAGGGAAGAGTCGGACTGGTGGTGCATGGACATGAGCTCTCTGGTGATCAGCCGGAGGTTGGCCAGAGAGCTGTCTGCGAGCATCACCAGCACCTCGTAGGCCGCCAGCCGGCTGCTGGCTGTGCTGCACCTGAACACACCAGGACACGGCGTTAACGTGGCGGCGTGGCAACGTTTGAAATGGTCCAAGGCACAGTAGGAAAGATTAGATGTGAGGGAGGGAGAGGACTAACGTGTCGTACTTCGGGTGGAAGTCGTGGCTGGGGGCCGGGGAGGGCGTCGGGTTGGAACTGTTGATGATGATGCGCGACGCTCGAAACAGGAAGTCGTCCAACAACTGCTGGATCAGAGAGGCACCTGGAGAAAAGAGTTAAGCGGATACATGTAACAGGATACATGGAAGGTGATAAAATACACAATCAGATTACCGATGGGGATTATGAGCAGGTTTAATATTTTAAAACACATTTTAAAATAAAGAACGTGTAAATGCGAAAATATTAGAAAACTTCTCTGGATTGGATCCAAAAGCAGGGGAGAGTAATTAAGTAGTTACTTTAATATTGTGATACTTGGATTAGGTTACCGACAACACAATTAGTACATTTAAACTCTTAAAGCCCCGCCATCTCCCGTAACTTCCTGAACTGGTCGAATGGCTGCGATGCGTTTCCCTCGGCTGCTCACCGAGATGCTCCTTCTCGTTGCCGCAGAGCGAGAGCAACGTCTTGATGAGCCGGAGGTGTCCTGCCAGGAGGATGTTGTCCGCCTCGCTGGTCTCCATCTCAGAGCTCCAACTGGGCTCGAAGTTGTCGAGCCAAGAGATCTCGTCCTCCAGCATCGCGGCTGAGCTGACTTTCAACACCTCCATCTCCGACGCTGGAGGAGGCGAAGAGAGAGAGAGAGAGAATACAAGAAAAACAGACTTTAATATCGATGAACTCAACTCCTACATCTGGGACAATTCTTCATATCTCGGTGTTGAATCTTACTGGTTAGGTCGTCCAGAAGCTGACATCTTAGGTCAAAGTACTCGGTGCATTGAGACAGCAACCTGAGAGGAAAAGCATCATCAACACCAGAGCTTTGCTAAAGTTTCAGACATGCATGTGTCTCTTTCTGAAGTACCTCTGGTTGACCCCTCTCATGATGGAGGTAGGACTCCACAACGGCAGCTGGGCAGTGAGGACGACTGAGATGAGGAACAAGTTGGGCTTCTGGACCTCGGCGAAGGCCGACGTGTCCGTCTGGCTCAGAGTGTAGAGCTGATCGCAAGCCACCCGGCGGATCTGAAGAGAGGAAGGGACAGAGGACGCAGCTGTAAACGCACACTGCAATGTTGGGGATGGATTTCTACTGTGATGTTAAACCCTCTGAACACATACAACCGCTGGCTGGATTGAAAAAAAAAAGCAGGTTTTCTTTAATCAATTGCCAAAACTACACCGTTTATCACAGCCAGAAGCTGTGTTACACTGCACACAAGACATGTTTGAGTTCTCTCTGCTTCTAGACATGATTGTTCCGTTTCCACAGAGGTGCAGGACTTACATAATGCAGTAAGAAACGAGGCCGCAGGGAGTAAAATGTGACGGCAGCAAAAAAATGCAACAAACGCTGCTTTGGAGTTCAGAGGGTGAAACAAAAGGAGGGCGTTGTTTACCTCTCCGCTGGGAGACCCCAGCAGAACATCAATGATGAAATCGTTGACGGAGGGAAGGTTGTAAAAAGAACCTGAGGAGAGAAACCACCCACAGGGTTTAATTGCATGGCAGAAGTCTGCACCAGTATCAGCTGCAGTATCGTTACATGGAGGCCTAATGTGCAGTCGCCATCATAAGTGGCGTGTTCGCTCCTGCGCGAGTCTTACACAGCTGCTGGCAGCGCAGCTGCAGACAGGTGACCAGCAGCGACAGAGCCTCTCGGGCGATGATGGTATCTTTGACAGAAACGCACTGCTGTCTCACACATATCCCAGCATGCAACGCTGTCGGCGTGGTCTCCCCCTCACTGCTGGAGCTGCAGTTACTCCCTGCAAACAAAAAACAAAAGAAAAAAACATTTGATCTACTTTAGTTTCTTTAGCTTTTGTTTTGTGGAAACGGAAACGCTTCGACCTGAGCTGTTGGCAACAGAAATGCAGATGAGGAATGAAGTTGTGCAGCATAATCACCACACACACACACACACACACACACACAGCTTGTTGAGAATCACAAGAGCTAGCACCCAGGACAGTGTTCAAACAGACATTAGTTTAACTCAAGGACCTTAAAAGCACATTTAATCTCCAACGACTTGGAAGGAAACAAATAAGGACGATAAGTCCAAACCTTTCAATTAAAAAACGTTTCCTTATCTAGAACATTACAAGCAACCAGGCGGCTTGATAACTACATAGTAGATATAAGAATCTAGGTTTTTTTGGAGAAACTTACAAAAGCGTCCTAAACTACAATTTGAATATGATCCTGAACGTTTCAGATGTCAACGTTATGCGTTTTGTGGAGCTCTGATTGATAGACTAGTGGTTCATTCTCAGCTAAAGGTAAATATTATTAGGAACCATTATCAAGGTATTGAAGCACCTCTGAATGCTGCCACATTAACATGCAAAGTGTGCTTCCTGCGTCACCTGTACTGCTGACTCTGGTGCGGACGCCCTGAGGCAGAAGGGAGCTGTGGGTCTCTCTGATTGGCTGCGGGCTGCCAACCAGATCCAACCGGCCTGCTGCAGCTGCCCAGGTCAGACGCATGAAACAGGCCACAGTGGAAGTAAAGTCGCCCACCTCCATGGTCTGGAAAAGAGGAGGTTGTACGTTTGAAGGATCAATCCGGGTGCTGAATGGACGGTGGGTTTCGTCACGGTCGTGCGTGCGTTTTACCTGAATAGCTACGCGGGCAGCCGGGACGATCTCCTCGACTCTGATGGAGGAGCGCTCGGACAGAGACATCTGCCTGTAGGACGACTTCTCTGGAGTTCCACAGAGAGACAGCTGTCGTCCGGCTCGTCCAGCGTTACGAAACGGACGAGACGACAGCGCCTCGTCCCTGATGACGTCATCGTCCAGCGCTGAAGGCATGCTCTGGCCAACCAGAAGGAACCTGCAAACACCAACAATTGAGTATGAAGTCTAACCAGAATATCAACCCCTGTGTGTGTGTGTGTGTGTGTGTGTGTGTGTGTGTGTGTGTGTGTGTGGCATTCTGCACCTGGCCAACTGAAGGCAGATTGAGTAGACTCCCTGTCTGGTCTCGTAGTCCACCTCTGGTGGGATGGAATCTCTCTGCATGACGTTCACCACCAGACTGCAGAGGAAACACAGAGAAACTGTTTCGTGTTTGTTTGCATTTTTACATTCAAAGCTTCTATGGAGGTTTTCAAACGAAGCTTTGAATGTCCATCACACTATTTATGACGTCATTGTAGTTGTGTGGTCACGTAAATGTAATGTATGGCGCTGTTAGATTGCTGCTCGATCGACACGTTCATACAGGAGCGTGTGGAGTTTTTTGACAGCAGTGACGATGTTCTTTGAAAGGCTTAACGCCAACAAATATAGATTAAAGTAGATTATGTCATCAGATCAAACATCTATCAACTAGAAGAACTCGGAGAGGCCGCACAAAAACAGTTGAGCGCTCCGGATAAAAAGATGCTGACTGTAGCGCTTTATCTACATACGCGCTGCCACACAGAAGAAAACACTATTTACACCAGCAGCATGATGTTAGGGTCGCCTGATCTTCATCTGCAAGTGTGAAATGTCGGGTTTAAACAGAAGGAATAGATTTAAATGTCAACGTTACGAATGAAGCTTTGAAGTTTTCAGTGCAGCCCGACTACGGTCAGGACTAAAAGTACAAAAGCAAAGCAGGTGTGCTGTTCTGTTACCTGAGGCCTCCTGCTTTAAGGAAGTTCTCACAGAAGGACTTGCTGCTGGTTTTCGCCATCTCATCGTCCGACGTGGGCATGAGCTTTGAACTCAACACCTGACACACAGCGAAGAAGAAGAAGGGAAACAGATGTCAAAGTCACTAATCTACCTTTAAAGATTGAGAATAGGCGAGATAGATAGATAGATAGATAGACAGATAGATAGATAGATAGATAGATAGATAGATAGATAGATAGATAGATAGATAGATAGATAGATAGATAGATAGATAGATAGATAGATAGATGTGTGTTGACTGATGTGTGTGCGTACCTCCAGGTTGTACAGCACTCTGAAGGTGGACATGCCCGGGGCCGAGGACCTGAAGAGGGACTCCAAGATGGAGGCCGCACTGGGCTGGTGCTGCTGCTTGGAGGACATAGACGGAGAACGAGAGCCTGTACCCTGGAACAGTGTCTTCTGTGGAAAAGAGAACAGAGAGGGTTCAGAAAAACAATGGAGACAGATGAGAGAGACAATGTGTGAACCACAGGACGAAGTTAAGACTTATTACAACACAATAAGCTAGAGAAGGGAGAGCTTTAACGGTCAGGCACGGAAGTTCCCACGTGACCTGAACGCGTCGCTGACTGCTCTGCCGTACCTGGTGGCTCCAGACGCTGGATTCTTTGGGAACAAAGTTGTCGAGAGCGTCCTGCACTTCTGGATCTGTTGGAATCAGCAGCAGCAGCTTCCTCACGCGGAGGGTGATCCTGGAAACAACATACTGAATGAGGACATGAAGTCCTTTCTTTGTTGTTGTTAACAAGGTGCATGTAAAGCCCCTTTCCCACTAGACAGGAAACCCACTAATATCTGGCTTTTGTTTTTAGTGGGAAAGGTTACAAATGACAAATTTCTCTGCAGTAGTCACATTATTTATCTGCTCCAGAGACAGAAACATGAGAGCCGGGTGGACACGCTAATTCTCACCCCTTTTCTGTTGTGATGCTACTGTATGTGGCGCCCGTATGTGAATACATAATAAACTAATTCAACAGGGATTTGGACAATTATTATAATTAAGACGTGCAAAACATACAATTAATATGCTTTCCTCACAGCCACCAGACTCCAGTCAGAAACAACAGTCATTTTACCTCAATAATCATTGAAACACACTTCAATCAAACTCGACAGGAACTAAATCAAACTCATCAGAACCCTCCGTTAGTCTTCCAACTGTTCCAACAATCAACAAAGAGAGACTGAATAATAAAAGATCTAAAGAACAAGTAACCACCAAAACCTTTTCCCTGCTGTCCGCCGTGTTCAACGTGCAGCGCGACGCAGTCGCGTTTAAAAAACCTGCATATTTACACGCTCATTTTGATTTGACTTGGAGCCGTTCCATCTTACCGGGTTTCGTCGAGGTTAGCCAGCTGGTAGAGCATCTCAAACACGTTACACACCAGAGCCATCACCACACCGGGCAGAGACTTCTCCTGGAGACAGACAAACAGACGCAGCGTGAGCTTCAGTACGTCCACAGTTATCTTCCAGTGCACAGTCATGTCGGCGCTGCTACCTGCTCCAAGGCGTAGGCAGAGTTGAAGACGGCGGAGCTGGAACTGCTGGAGGCCGAGGCCGAGGACTCGGAGCTGCCGGAGGGAGTGCCGGTGCCCGAGCTCTTCACGGTCAGGGTCTGCTCGTCGCTGAAGCCGAGCTGGGAGAGCAGCTTCTGGTCCCGGTTCATGGTCATCTGAAACATGGTGGAGGGAGCAGAGGGGGGGCGGAGTGAGGGACACATGGTTAACAGAGGAGTAAAATACTTTGACGAGGGAGTAACGGGTACAATCTGATTGTTTCAAAACAAAAGAGCAACAAGAGTCCCCTTCACTTACCACACTGTCATTGGCAAAGATCTGGACATTATCCACCGGACAGCTCAAGTGCTCCGATATCTTCCACCGGATACTTCCTATTGTCTCATTACTGTGGGTCTGCAGGACACACACACACACTCACTCTGTAGATGTTACTCCGCGTGATGAAGGGTTTATCACAGGTGAAAGTCTTACCTCTAAGGTGAAAGTGTCTTTGGTTGACTCGTAGGTGATGTGAAGAGTGACGGGGTGTCCGTTGTACGAGGCCCCATGAGGTAGAATAGTGCGAGGAACCGAGTACAAATCCTACACGGAAAGAAATATATAAAAAGAAATGCAAAAATAAAACCCACAAAATAATCGACCGTTCTTTCAAGGCTTTCTCCGTCTTATTGTATTTGAGCGTGTATTCTATATCCTCTTGGGTGTTAATGGCTGTTTTTAAATTGTCGTTAAAAGTCCTTTTATTAAGATATATTTCTGTCTTCTGATGTTTTGTGTAAAGTGCTTTGAATTGCCTCGTTGCTGGAAGGTGCAACATAAATAAAGTTGCCTTCAGGGTCAGAGTGTCTGTGTTTTGACTAAACAGTTTATTATAGACTTATTACAGCCATGGTTGAATGTATGGCAGACGCAGTAACACAGACAAAATAAGGTGTGAAGTGAAGAAGACCTACCTCTATAGTGATGACGTAGCGTTCAGCCAGTAGCAGCAGTCTTTCTATTATCACCAGCTTGGTGGATCTACAGATGAAAACACAGAAAGAGTTTCAACATGACGGAAAAACAACGTGTTTCTACTTGTGCGTGTGTTTTTTAGGACCGGTACTTCTTTTAGTGACGAGGAAAACGTGTTTTAATAGGTTTATTAGCTACGGTATGTTCTTACCCAAACCCCCCTCTGTACCTGGATGGTGACTGTACAGACGTGGCCACGGTCGGCATGGCGGTGGCAGTCAGCATCTTGGTGGCCCTCGTAACAGCGTGGGTCAAAGTGGGGCCCCCGAGGGCCGAGCTGGCTGCCTGAGAGCAGCGGAGACACAAATGAGTGTTCGGGTGCAAATCTCTCCTACGAGCAAACACATTCCGCTCCTCTTCTTACCTCCAGTCGCTTGTAACAATCAGCGATGAACTTCTTGTGCAAAGACACAGAATCCTGTAAGGAGGTGAAATTCATTTAATGTGCGGTTCCAAGATTCAAAGATTCACTCTGGACTAACTCAATCATATTCAGTATTTGTTCTTTTCTTGTTAACTTAACTACTTACCAGACAATACTCCTATGAATCACTTTATTCAGAATATTTAAAACAAGACGGCAGCATCTTAAAAGGGACAGTGTTCAGATTTAGGTCACATGAGTGTTCACTATGTTTCGGATATTTTCACCGCTTCCCCTCTCCGTCCGACGGGGAACTGAAACCGTCGTCTACGTTCACCAGACTCCATTCACTAAAACAGTGATTTTACACAACACGGGAGTTGCTGCCTCCATCGGTCAGTTTGTGAGACTTTGGTGATTACAAACTCTTGAACACCAAAGTCACACAATAACTGCGAGAGGTAAAAAGACTGTCTTTATCAAAGCAGTCAGACTTTGAAGAGAGCAAAGATAACTGCTTCAGTTCCCCGGTAGAAAGCTCCGTCTAACTCCAACCCTATATACAGTGTACACACAAACTGATTTATCTTTTTTAAGTTCTTAAAATACGTCCACAGCGGTACATTGCTTTGCTCCCGTGCTGCTCCGTTTCTCCAAACTCCATCAACTGCAGTCAAACACTGACTGCTAGAAGAGTGCGCCTCAGGGAAATGTGCACACACACACACACACACACACACACACACACACACACACACACACACACACACACTGACCTTCTTCATCTTGGGATTGAGGTTGGTGTAGCTGTATGTGATAATGAGCTGGATCGCCTCGTTGGCTATCTCTTCATCAGGGGTTTCCATGGCGATGCGCCAGATAAAATCCATCCCAGCCAGGTCGAGGCGCTCCACACACTGAAATCAGGACACGTCGCACATTAAATACAAATGTAAATCGAGGTGCGTTTCACTTTTATAGACGTGCGAGCGAGGACTGACCAGCTGAGTTCCCTGGCGTTTGAGGCGATGGTCGCACAGATTAACGTTCTCAAAGAAGGTCTTAAACAGATTGAAACCTGGGGAAACGCATGAAAACATGTTGCATCACATGCACGCCGGGCTGCAACGCTGTTGACTGTGCATCTCTTTGAAGCGTCCCTCACCGTTCATGGTGATCTCGTAGGGCTCCAGTTTCAGGATCTTCTCCTTGAAGAGCTGCTGCTGAACGTCACTCTCGAGGTCGTGTTGTCCTTTAGTGAACCACTCGAAACACGACTGCACACATGGAAACACACGCATGGAAACACACATGTTTACTGGACTGAGTCTCTCAGAGGGAAATCTGAAAGTCATCCATTTCCCTTTGGTTAAAAAAGTTGATGTACCTGTACGCATGTGCATGTGCATGTTCATGTACCTGTATGCATGTTCATGTACCTGTAGGGATGCATGTTCATGCACCTGTAGGGATGCATGTTCATGTACCTGTACGTATGCATGTTCATGTACCTGTACGTATGCATGTTCATGCACCTGTAGGGATGCATGTTCATGTACCTGTACGTATGCATGTTCATGCACCTGTACGTATGCATGTTCATGCACCTGTACGTATGCATGTTCATGCACCTGTAGGGATGCATGTTCATGCACCTGTAGGGATGCATGTTCATGCACCTGTAGGGATGTTCATGCACCTGTAGGGATGTTCATGCACCTGTACGCATGTTCATGCACCTGTACGCATGTTCATGCACCTGTACGCATGTTCATGCACCTGTACGCATGTTCATGCACCTGTACGCATGTTCATGCACCTGTACGCATGTTCATGCACCTGTACGCATGTTCATGCACCTGTACGCATGTTCATGCACCTGTACGCATGTTCATGCACCTGTACGCATGTTCATGCACCTGTACGCATGTTCATGCACCTGTACGCATGTTCATGCACCTGTACGCATGTTCATGCACCTGTACGCATGTTCATGCACCTGTACGCATGTCCATGCACCTGTACGCATGTCCATGCACCTGTACGCATGTCCATGCACCTGTACGCATGTCCATGCACCTGTACGCATGTTCATGCACCTGTACGCATGTTCATGCACCTGTACGCATGTTCATGCACCTGTACGCATGTTCATGCCTTAAACACTGCTCTAAAATCAAAGAGAGTGGAGTGAACAGCTAATGTTTGCAGTGCCTTTGTCATCCAGAGAAAAAAGTGTTTGCAAACCAGGACGAGCATTTCATTTGCATAACCGTCTTCATACCTCACGGTCGAGCTCACAGACGTCCGGCCCCGACACCAGACACTCCCAGAGCTCCTTGGCCCTGTTCCAGACCAGGTAGAGGCTGGCCTCCTGCAGGAAGAAGGCCAGGAAGCGCAGGTGGCTGTCCAGATACTGAGGAGATGTAGAAACACACACACCATCATACACTGAGCTGCTCAAGTTTGATTACTTCCTCTGAAAACACTCCAGCTCAGACGACATTACTCATAATCAATGCCACATCATTTGCAATATAGTTCCATATAAGTAAGGACGATCAGAAAATTACAGGAAATACAATTATAAAACTACAATATAGTCCTGACTCCTGTCATTCAATTTTAAGGGATATTTCGGATGTTTAGAAGCATTAAAACATTCTAAATATAGCGTTCACTTAAACTGAGAGACATTCTGTGAGGAGTATAACATTGGGGACGTGGACAAACCTCCTGGTAGGTGTATCGTCCGTCCACCAGAGTGGAGCCCGAGAGGCCGTTATTCCCTGCAGCGGTCACAGCCAGTCGATGGCAGCACACGAGGGATCCCGTGATCAGTTTCACGATCTCAAAGTTCTTCTTCAAGTCCTGGATGATGCTCTGTGGGGTTAAAGGAAGGTAGACGTTGTCATGGCACCATGGCACAGACCGTATCATGGATTTTGCTGATGCATTAGCTCGTGCGTCTGTGTTACCTTGTCTTGTTTCTGATAGGTCTGCTTGATGAAAGAACGAGTGATCTCGTGCAGCTGACGGAGAGCAGGAACAACCCAGACCGCCTGAGGACTGCTCTGCTGAGAAGCCTGTACACACACACACACACACACACACACACACACACACACACACACGATAATGACATCCATTAAAGCAGAATGAGCACACAAACGCGTGCTAATCAGATTTTGTAATTAGATTGCTTCGTCGTCACAGACCCACTCATTTTTGCAGTTGTGTAAACATGAGAAAGAACAAGCAGAGCCTGGGATGTAAAACATTGGATCAAGACTTTGACTGTTCTGGAGAGTTCAGGTGTTTTTAAATGCTTTTGCATGAGGATCTTCTCCATAGTCTGTGTTTCACTACAGTAGATGTTTGGAGAAGCAGCAAAGTAATGTACTGCGGTGGACGGGGCAGCAAGACATATTTTAGACACCGCCAAAAAATCAATATCAAGTGTACGCCATTTTAAGAATGTGTTCACCCGTAAACAGCCTTTTCTAAAGGGGAGCTGAAGGAGTTATAACCCTCTATGCTCTAAACTATCCTGTTAAATATGCTGAAGATTAAGTTTGTCCTCCAAATCAAATATGTCCTTTTATAAATCCGAGGCTCTGATTAGGTTCCTCTCTGCATGAGTAAATGTGTTTGCACTTTCACCAAAGCTGACCATTCATCCAGCAGCTAAAATCACTCATGTAATGCCGCCAGCTCTCCCCCAGGACCCGATCAACACCGCTGCGTAACCGCTGCGTAACCCATTAGTCAGTGCCAACGAAGCCCTCTCAGTGAAGCAAGCAGAAGATTAACACGCACACACCTGGTTTAACTACCTCTCGTTACAATCAAGTGTGAAATTATCAACCGGTGAGCAGTGAAACCCCGTTGTGGTCAAGCGCCTTCCTCCACGATTGGTTGGTGCAATTGGACACAGATTGTTCATTGGAAGTAGAAATGATACAGGCTTGTTCTCTTACTTTCAACACAGAGTTAGCTTTCTTCTTGCCCCAAGTGCCAGTAAGAAATGAGCTTTGAGTGTCGCTGCCTTTACAGTCCTCCTGAGCGTGAGTCTAGAAACATACATTTCATTTGAGGGGCAGTTTGACTCTGAACACACTTCTTTTCCTGTCTGTAAATATAAAACACACATTCCTTCCAACGGCTTTCACTCATTTCCATCCTTAATGATAGATCAATCAAGACGACTTCGTAACGCTTCACGCCACCCTATTTATCATTAATAAGCAGTGAACTAACATTTAAATAAATGGTTTATAACACACTATCATGTAGTTAGCATCACATAAAAGGATATTTTTTAAGTGTTTAATAATGAGCAGTATCTGACGACAATTACACAAAAAACATATTTTGCATTATTACAACTGTTATACTGTATTGTTATTTGCGGGTGTCCACAAGAGGAGTTTACGAAAAGATGATATACTGCTTAATAATGCTAAATCAATAAACATCCTTTAAAGAATTGAGGAGTTTAATCAGAATACGCGTCGTTTCTTGAATCGGTCAACATGATTTTACAAATCCCATCTTTATGTAAACATGAATAATTATCATCATTATTATGGAAGATGAGTTGGTTAGCACATAGAAGACGTATAAGCTCCTTTGACTCTCGTAAACACTGAGTCAAAGCTCTGCAACAGGAAGATCAGAGGGTGAGTAAAAAGGGAGAGATTTTGTGACATCGGTCTCTGTACGATCAGAGGAAAAGAGGAAATTAGTCCTTTTTTAAAAAGCTTTGAAATGAATAATGAACTTGTGAAAGATAGTTAGTGAGACGCTTCATCTCCACAATCCACTGCAGCTCCGTCAACACTAGACGGAGGCAAACTAAGAGGAAAAACATGTAAACAAACTGCGGTTGAAGGGCAACATGCTTCACTAACGAGGACACGCCAACTGTCACAGCAGGCCGACAAATGCAGTGGCCCAGTGGTTGCTATGGAAGACCATTTACACCAATGTGACATATATATATATATATATAAAGAACCCGTCAGTCATTATGAAGAGAAACGTCCTCAAAATAATGACTTTCATATCTCGAAATAATGACTTATGGAAGTTCCTCATTATTCTGAGATACCAACTCATTTTGTTACAATACCACGTCATTATTTTGAGGTTTCTCATTCTTTTCAGATATAAATGAATTATTCTGAGATACTAAGTCATTACAATGACTTAAAGCAGTGATTCTCAACTGGTGGGTCGCGGACCCGTTTTCAGTGGGTCGCGGGCCTTTGCCTGACAAAAAAAAAAAAAAAAAAGTTGTGATTTTATTTTGAAGGGCATTTTTTTTTATGCAGCGGAATTATTCCAGCATTCAGTGAAAATAAGTTTTCTAAATTGAATTTCGTTACGTAATTTATTTTTTAATCCAGCCGTTATTTTACTTGAAATGAGAAGAACATGTATTCATGTATTTCTATGTATTATTTATAATCCATCCAGTTAAATTTGAAAAATGAGATTAATATTTGTTAAAATATAATTGATGTGTACTTTCTTTTTTTGATTTGACAGTTGTTTACTACACAGAGACGTTACTACTACTACTACGTTACTAATAAATATATATATATATATATATATATATATATATATATATATATATATATATATATATATATATATATATATATATATATATATATATATATATATATATATATATATATATATATATATATATATATATATATATATATATATATATTTATTTATTTATTTATTTATTATGGGTAGTGGGTCCGGTGGGTAGCTTGTCATTAAGGGGTGATGGTGGGTCCCGCAGCCAGACCAGTTGAGAACCACTGACTTCAAGGATCTTTTTTTACAATCACAAGTCTAAGTTTTCATCTTTTGTTTTTCTTTTACCGACATAAATGGTCCTCCACAGCTTCATTTAAACAGATTGAGCGGCACAATAAGGAACACAAAATAAACAACTATATTTACTCTTAAGAGCTGATCCTCGACTGACCCCGGACCACCATTAAGCACAATAAACACTCGGCCCCGCGTCCGCAAAGACAATGAGAAGCAACTGCAGCACGTCCGTCTCACCTTCTTAATGTCCTCGATACATTTAATGATGTAACCGCGTTTCACGGTCTCCTTGACGGCGTAGGCGTCGCTCAGGATCCCCAGGTGCTCCTCCAACGCCTGCTGAACCAGACTGGTGGGCAGGCTGGGGAGGTGAGCCAACTCCCACAGCACCTCCAGCACCTACACGGACACAACCTGCGTCAGACTTCACCTGACTAATAAAACCTTCCATTTACTTCTCCGTGGCCTGAGCCTCGACAGACTGACAGAGAGACCCACGAGTTATGAGACAACCAGCCCTCGTACAGACATGCACAAGGTCCCACAAACCTCTCCTACAGAGGAGCAAGACACACAGACTTCATAGTTGTTGAGCCTCTTTTGGGGTTTGTTTTATGTCTCTTTGTCGTCGTTACACATCTATTTGTGGTTTTGTGTCTCGTTGTGGTTGTTCTGCGTCTCTTTGTATTCGTTAGGTATCACTGTGCAGTGGTTTAGTGTCTCTTTGTGGTCGTTTTATGTCTCTTTGAAGGGGCTACGTATCTCTGTGTGGTTTTGTGTCTCTCTGCAGTCGTTGCGTGTCTTTGCAGTTGTTGGGCTTCTCTTTGCAGTCTTTACGTGTCTCTCTGTGGTTTTCTTGCATCTCTTTGTGGTCGTTTTGTGTCCCTTTGTGGTTGTTTTTCCCCCTTTTCATAGTCGTTGTGCATCTCTTTGTGGTCGTTTTGTGTCCCTTTGTGGTTGTTTTTCCCCCTTTTCATAGTCGTTGTGCATCTCTTTGTGGTCGTTGTGCGTCTCTTTGTAGTTGTTTTGCGCGTCTTTGTCGTTTTGTGTCTCTTTGTGGTTGTTTTTCCCCTTTTCATAGTCGTTGTGCATCTCTTTGTAGTTGTTTTGCGAGTCTTTGCTGTCGTTTTGTGTCTCTTTGTGGTTGTTTTTCCCCTTTTCATAGTCGTTGTGCATCTCTTTGTCGTCATGTTGTGTCTCTTTGTGGTTGTTTTGCAGTCTTTTTGTGTCTGATTTCAGTCGTTTCATGTTCCAGGTTGAGTTAAGTCTCTTTAAATGACATTCTGTGGCTTGGCTTTGGGGCCCCTCACACTTCTCGCCCCTGGGCCTCTGCCCAGTTGGCTCGTTCAGTAATCCATCCGTGGATAAGCCAACATACCTTCCCTGTTGTAGTTTCAGAGCGAGCCTCTCTGCCGATCCTCCCGATCAGACTGAGCAGCTTCTGCCTCACGCGGTCACTCTCGACCTCCCAGCTCTGAACAACATGCAAAAGAAGAAAAGATAACAATTTCCTCTATTCAAACACGTAAAAAAACACTTTTCATTGAGCCAACACTGCACTGACCTTCTGTATGAGGACGAAGAGGTGGGTGAGTTGATCAAAGCTGAACTTCACAGCAGCAGCAGCGATGATTGTATGAATGTTTTCTATCACAGTTGATGACTGGCCCGCCTGAAACGATCACAAAAGAACCAATAGATTCATCAAAAGCAGGAAAAGTAAACCTTTTAAACATTTGTCAAACAAAAAAAGTTTTTGATGTGTGCACTGGCGCTGACCTGTATTTTCCAGATCTTGGAGAGTTCGTCCAGCGACAGTTTACTCCCCAGCAACTCAATGATTCCCTTGATTCTCTCACAGTACTGAGCTTGATCGATGTTACCTGAGACATACAAATATCCAATGAGCACCGTGAACACCGTCAAACCAAAGCCCACAAACCTTTTCAAGATGCATTTATGAAGTGGTTACAAATTAAATTGTTTTTCAAAGCACTTTGTGACAAACATTTAGATCAGTTTGTGTGGAAGTGGTGGGTTCTCTTACCCTCCAGTGCTATTGATAGGACCGAGTTCTCCACCAGCCAGTCCAAAAGCTTATCTGTGTCAATGGCATTTTTCACCGTCTTTGACACTGTGCTCTCCTCTATCAACTTTGTCACCTGAGAGAAGAGACAAAAACTCATTAAAACTCATTAAAAACACCAAAAAAAGACCGAACTCTCATGTAGTTTAGATTCCAAAGCGCTGACCTCTTTGAGGGAGTTCATCTTGGTGGAGAAGTGGGGGGTTTTGAGCATGCGCAGCAGTGTGTCCAGCCTCAGGTCGTCCACCACAGTGACCAGCTCCCTCTGGAACCTCATACACAGCAGCTTGATGGCCGACAGAAGGTCCGGGATGCTCACCAGACGCTACGGTGGACCGACAAAATGAGGAGCGGCGTCTCGGTTAAAGGCACAATCCATGCAGTAAAATAAAGAAATCTATGCGACTGATCCTGTGTCTGCCAGTTAAAAGGCACAGTGAGTAGGATTAGTCGATCGTTGTGAAGACAACATTCAAATGTGGCCCCTCCTCGCAGGCTCAACAATGGATACCACGTTTGCCACACTTGGAACGTCAGCCTCGCTATAATCACGTCTTTTGGCGCTATGACCGCCATTTTTGTAGTTTCCTCTTTGATGCCTGCTGACGATCTGGCACCTTGTTGCTACATATTTATGACGGTTGATGCCCAGAAACGTCCCGAACGGTACATACATTGTTTTACAGCATAAGCAAGTCATTGTGCTTTTAATTATTCAATTGTCTCTTGTTTGATACCACATGTGTCAAAAGATATTTTGGAGCATTTGTTTTTAGAACAAATTCTCTATTTTTTCGTCCTTAAAGAGCATTTACATGAGGAAACTGTAGAAAGGCGTTTAGAGCTAGTGTTAGTCAGTCAAACAGGTCTCAATTCTCTGTGTATCTATTTTATATTGATGTGGAAACATCTCCTTTAAACTAGCGTTCAACAGCATTTCCTCCACGGATTTGTAATTCACAATCAACCTGTCGAAGGAGCAACGACTAGAAAGCATTAATGCAGATTGCCCGATCTCATATTTGTGCTGAACATCCGTCGCTAGTGCAGCAACAAGGACACAACCCCTCACTGGCTTCCCAACACAAACGCACCAACAAGCCGGAATGAACACAAGTGTTGTTGCGTTCTCTCTCCATGAACTCCAGTGAAGTGAGGGTGACGAATATGAAATGCTACCTTGTCTTTCAGGTCCTTTTCCTCCAGGTTCTGCACGTACGTGATCATCTTATGGATGACTGGATCGAGCATGGGCTAGGAAAAACAATATGAGACTTTAACGGCCACTGCAGCAAAACGGTAAGAAGATACAGCAAATAAACACAGAACACTTGGAACAAGGACAACAAAACACAACGTACTAGAAAGATGTGAATTACAATATATAAGGAGAATTAGAGGTAATGCACAGTAGCAGTTTAGGGTCAGTATACTACCAACAAGTGCGTATGAGATGGCTCACCTGGACGAGGCTGGAGTTCAGATACTCTGCACCGACTCCAAGAGGCTGAACCAGAGCCGACACGCACTGTGGAGGCAGAGGAAGAGACTCAGATACAAACAGACTAATTAAATCAACTCATAAGTACCAGCAGTCTGACAAATGAGTGTTCATTTGTTGAACATAATTGGTCTTAGTTGTGAGGCCGGGATGCATCTTTGACGGCTTATTAAAGGAGATCTACACAACAGCAACAACCTACCACTGCTTTCAGATTTAAGTGTGCAGAACAAAAGTCACACTGCGTTTAAACTGATGCTGTTTATCGTCTCAATCTCTAGTTTCAAGTCTTCTTCAATACGGCATGATGTTCATTTAGAGTCAAACAGACCACAAAGCAGGGGATGCTTTAGGGCGGGGCTACTGTGATTGACAGGTCTCTACGTCGCTCCTCCACAGTCCAGATATGATCACTTCCGAACTCAAAGCTTCGAAACATCAGTCCACAAACCAACAGGCGATGACATGACGACTACGTCCACTTCTTATACAGTCTGAGGTTCTAACTGGTGCATGCGAGTGACCGTAAACAGATGTGTGGGTGAGTTTCCAATACCAGAGGCCAGCTGTCATTTGTCCTTCGGCGCTAAATCACAGGAGCGTAATGAATGGTTCCCGTGTTCCTGGTTCTGGCTATCTTCCATCTCTGCTTCTGGGCTCCTGTCTCCTCCACCTCCCTCCCTCCCTCTCTCTATTCACTCAGTGAATCCCCCCCCCCCCCCCCCCACTTGACTTCCTGCTTAAAGCAGACAAATGAATGAGTCAGCCCTGGGAGTCAGTGGAGGAGGGAGCACTCATCCCATTATCTTTCCTCCTTTCACTTTCACTCTCCCTCTCTCTGCGCTTGTAGTACGTTAAGTATCTGACAGCTTACACACTCGTATTGAGCTTTCTGCCACTGAAGAGCTGCCTGCACCCACTCTCCGTATTTAAGAGCTGCACCTAAATCTGACTCGCCTTTATTAGCCAATCGTGCACGTGAACCTTTTCAGGAAGCAAATAATCGCTTCAGCCTCGGCGACCAGTCGTTCATTTCAACACGGATAATGGATCACAGGAGTTGCTCACCTCGTTAATCAGCAGCTGTTACGCAGCTTATCTTTGAAACGAGGCTAAAAACGATGGAGACCATTTTCGTTTTTTTAAAACGAAGTGCGTGTCTACGGTGATGTCGGCAAACCCACCCGACCTGTCTTGAAACACAAGGGTGTGTGTGTGTGTGTGTGTGTGCACTGAATCAATGGCTATGCTCTGCTGTGGTTCCGGTTAGGTTCCCAGAAGGAAGCATCAGTACAAGGATGCCTCAGAACACACAACACAGCAGAGCAGTTTCACCATCACACAGCGGGAGGATGAGAGAGTGTGCTTGTGTGGTAGTGAGGGTGAGGCGGGGGGGACGGGGGGGCTCTCAGTACTCTGCAGCTGAGAGCCGTGGGGGTGAACAACGGTGACCTTTCGCCTGCATAGTCTGTCTGAAAGTCAGTCTGCAGCGCTTCTCTCCGTCCACCACCAGTAGGAACCGTCTCATCGCTCTCACGACACGTCGGACCAGTTTTAAAAAAGGCAAGACGATCAAAGGAAGGACGGTTTCTCTTACAGCGATCTCGAGTTCGTCCGTGTTGAGCTTCGCCTGGATGGCGGTGAATCCTCCCAACTCTCCAAACTTGACACGCAAAAAAACAAAGAGGAAAGGAGACACATGAGGGCAAACTAAAAGAAACATGGCATTAGTGTAAAGCAGACAGAGATCTGGCTCATTACTCACTCGATTCACCAAATCAACCAGCCAACCGTGAGGCTCCTGGAAGAGAGAAGTATGTTTATTTGTGGATTTATTCAGCAGTGACACTGCAGATTATTGTCTCACACACGCACACGCACACACACACACACACACACACACACACACACACACACACACACTCTCTCTCTCTCTCTGACAGCTGCTGTGCGTCAGTCACACATGTTCTTCTCAACCCCAGTGGCTCAGTCACACAACAGCGAGGATGAAGAATTTGTCGTCCCCCCCGGACGCGACTACGAACAGTAAACACAGGCTAATAAGGAAGTGCGTGTGTTCATACTAGCACAGCTTTACATACTTTACTGGTGCATCTGGATGAATTGGCACACATACGCCGATCACTTAAAGAGTCCCGAACACCCGAGTCGCCCCTTACCTTCTGATAGGCGTTGCTCGGAGAGACTGCGAACATGTTGGCCTCTTCTCCAAAAACCTCAGCCCAGTTCCTCTGACAGGCCTTCATCCGGTTCTTAAAGTGGTACTCGTTATCCGGGTTGAAGGCCTGGACACCAAGACAACAACGACACGGAACACAAATACATATTTACGATTCATTTCTCAACCACGTAATGTCACATGAAAGAAGAGCATTTCTTGTTAAAATACCTTTTGACAAATGAACAGGTTGGCTTTGAATCTCTACAATACTCACAGCAGCAGATTACATTTTTTTTAAATGGGGTCACTCGGAGATCATTCTTGGTTTTGGAAACAAACTAAAGTAATTTGCTGATTCACAGCATCAGACACTGTCACTGATTACAATGAAACGTTTTCTCATATAATCTACGGGCATTGTCCAGAGGTTCACACATGAACGTCTGTCAGACGCGTTCTCACTGCTGGAAATACTCCCTTTGGTTTAGGCGAGGGGCGAGAGCCTCTCTCCCTTCCTTGAATTTGCCTTTTCGTGGTCTCTCCAGTTCTACTTCTTCGTTTAACATCTTTGTGTTAATGAGCCTTCTTCTTCTTCTTCACCCTCAGATGTTTGCCTTCTTCTGTTTTTAGCTCCAGCCACATGATAGGAAAGTCATCAACACGCTCACTCGCTCGCCATGAATTCTGGGTAAAATGATCGGCTCTATTCCCACATGGACTTAATCGGACATCGCAATGACTTTGTCACGGGGAGCTGGTAAAGTCTGTCGTGGTTACAGTCCGGTCCGATCGAGTTGGACATTTGCGCTCTCACATACAGCTTCCTCCGAGTAATGTCAGATAATTCCAGGGTTGATCTTCTGCCACACAGTAATAACTGATTGATCATTTAAATAAAAATGTGTGTTTTTGTTCCAGAATTGTGTCACGGGTAAAGTATTTATTTAAAAGTAACAAAAACAAGTTTTAAGAACGAATACAAAAAGACAGAAGAAAGGTAATAAAAAGACGAGTGTTATGAGAACAGACCATAGTCAGGACTCCCATCAGGTTTACAGGGACGGGGTCCTGCTTCACCCGCTCTGCAACCAGCTCCACCAGCAGCATCAGCATGTTGTAGATCCCCTCGTGAATCTCGGTGCCCCATTTGTGAACGGCACTGCTGGTCAGCAACTGGTGCCGGCGAACAAGACGGACAGAACGGAGGACGATTAGGAAACTGTACGTCGATGAATCAAGGACTGAAACACACTTAATCTCTTTGTTGCTCACCTTTTTAAAGGCCTCCGGCATGCACCGATCTATGAACCGCTTACAGTTTTCATCAGCGTCAGCAAGACCTGGCAGAGAGGGAGGAGTTGGATTCACATATTCGTCTCACATTCAAACATGGGGACAAAAAAACAAATAGCTGTGAAAAAATAAATAGCCACGAGACACAAGTGTCCAAAATGACAACATGTGAAAAACACACAACGTTCCAAACAAAACATGCCACCCACACACACACAAAGACGCAGATGGCGAGCATTTTGGTTGAACACAGACCGCCACAAATACATTCTTCCTCCCACACAACCGCGGTCTTACCGTGCCGGGCGAGGCAGGTGGAGGCGATAAGACACTTGCCCAGGGACTCCTCTCTCTTGTACGGGATGGACCAGTGGTCGGTGAACACTCGACTCTCCAGCTCGTACAGGTTGGTGGTGGGAAACTCCATGCTGCCCCCCGAGCAGTTCCCATTCTCATCGTTGCTCCGCTGTAAACGCACATGCGTGACACAATTACAACCTTTTATTTATTTATTTATTTAAATCACACTGCGTCGTCCGTTGTTTCGGGGTGCTGCAGCTGTCCTCTATGCGAGGCTAATTCAAACGGCCTCTGGCAAAGATAAAGTCAGAGAGAACGATGCTCGATTCTTTTGCTCCCTCGTGTCCTCTCTCCTCAAAGATCTGCCCTTCATCTCTATTTCCTTCCAAAAAAAAAGCTTTTAAAAACAAATCTGCACAGGTGCTTGTTTTCAAGTGTTTGTCATGTGTAAGACGTGGTGTGTGTAATGAACCCCCCCACCACGTGACATGATGCTGTCTTGTTAGCAGTATGATGCTACCTCGAGTTATCCTGGCACCAGTATCGGAAATGTCTCCGGTACAGATCCTAAAACACTGGATCGGGTATCGGCGAGTACGCGAGTCTTTGCACCGATCCGATATCACGTTATTATATCACTTATCAGCTGATTTACACTACACAGGAACAGCACGCGTCACTCGCTACCCGATCTGTACATCCTGCTCAATAAGTACTGCAGCTCTGTCAAAAAACATTGCTGTAATCTGTAATCGATGATGGAAGAAGCTAACGAGTGAGCCACCTCACGTCTCTGTTATCTCTGAGGAGAGTTACACATGCGCAGTACCGATCAGGCTGAGGGTAATCAATGCTAGAGCCGGCAAAATGTCAGCAATATTTTACAGTGGAGAATCTGTCAAACTAGGTAATAAAGGAAGGTTGTATGGCAGTCATTCTCTGTATGCATTTGTTTTACGAAAGGGTTTAACTTGAGGAAAGTTATACAACGACGATAGCGATCATATCACAGCCACGCAGGGTTAGTAGTATATAGCTGTTAATAAACATAGTAATATATATATTTTCAGATCAGAACTCGGCTGATACGCTGCTTCAGGTATCGGATCAATACCAGGAAGGAATAAAATGGCCTCAGAAACATCTGTAATGCTGCCACACGATGACATATTTTCTGCGGTCACAAGTGAACCGGTCGTGATGGTCAAGTTTAAAACCAAAGTGACCTCTTAATTAAACCGTCTGCATTCACAGTTCACAAAGCTGAGCTCAGACTCAGAGAACACAGTGTGGCCAGTAGCAGTAAATTCTACGAGTCCATGCGGTGAACGCAGCCGAATGATTATTTAATTATTTACATTACATATTCATGATGTCATTTGAATATTCATGATTAAGTTCCTCTGAAATAGTGCCGTGGAACATTTCAGCACGTGTACAAACACTAACGCACGTCACATTCATCACCTAATGATTAATGTTTGCTCTGCAATTGTGCAAAGCATTTAAGCAGAGCTATCTCTAGAGGCTTGACCTGCTGTCTCGTATTAAAAAGCATCTTAAGCTACGACGGAGCTCTGGGATTCAGCTCCAACTACATTAGAAATGACCAACAGTGTTCACAGCTCATTGGTCACGTTGGCACTGCAGAGTACAAATATGAATACAGAAAAGTACGGTTAGGTCAAGTCTCACCGTTTTGAATACATCTCCACATATTAGCATACATAATGTCAAGGTGTTCAGTGCATGTTTCAATGAAACATTTTATAAAAGTGCTGGACTGAGTGCTAAAGAAGAGATCTGGAGAAAGAGGGAAAGGGAGGAGAAGCAACAGAGGAGCATCATGTTTCATCCCTTCCTTTTCTGGGTAAATTAGAAATGACAGATAGATGGATGAGAGGAAGGAGAGAGGGCGAGAGACTAACCTAACACCGGTATAAAAAAACACTTGGTTCAAAGTAACAGAGGGGAGACATTTCATTCCTGCCAGAATTTGCAAATCCCTGATAATTTAGGATGAATACTGGTTCCTCTGATTTCTACAAGAAGGACAACATAGAGAGAAGAAGAAACGTCCTATCTTTGTATACAATATTCAGGACCTCTTGTAAATAACCATCAAACAGGAGAACAAACGTGCAAATAAGTTGCAACGTCCTCATTGTTTCAAGACCTGCAGGCTTTAGGAGAAACGGCTCAGGTCTCTAAAGGCACAGACTTCATGTGAGGTGGCTGTGCAGGGTGATGAGGTAACACGGGCCACTCTGTTACTATGCACCCTGCAGCCCTCCTGGGACCCCCCCCTGCAAAAAAAAAAACTGCAATGTGTTGGTGTGTTAGGGAGACTGCGGGCTATATTTAGGAGCATAACATGGGGCCATGGGCCTGTGACGTGCCTCTTCAGCACAAACACAGCAAACACAGGACGCGAGGAAGAGGGGAAATAAAGCAGTTTTATATTCTTGTGGCTGATTTCCTACGCTGCATGTTTCAGGAGTTATGACGACATGTGGAAGAGACGCTTCTACATCTCACGACAACTACACATTCTGTAAAGGTTCCAATAATATACATGAGTGCATAACGCAATAACAACAATGGCTGAAACAAGATGGAGAAAATTGGTTCAAATTTGACTTGTGGACATAGAGGGAAAAAATCATTTTTTGCAGCTCTTTTTTAGATATAATGAACTCAGTGCGAGTCACTTCGTGTCACGTTAGTTTGGATCATTATTGGCATATTTACAAAAAAGAGGCTCATTATCTACAGTGAACTGCAAGTGCTGTTTTCTGCATACTGTAAATGCCAACTGTTGTTTACGCTACAGCTACAACCGTGTGACAGCGGGGAAAGAAAGATGGCAAACAGCTATTGTGGATCATTTATACCTATTTCATGCTGATTCATAATCACAGCAGCTGGAACAGCCAATCCAAAGGGATACAACACGTGGTTAGAAAGTCTGAATCAGTCATCTTACAGTTATGATTTTTTTTTTTTTTTTTTAATAAAGTGCTGCTCTCCTTTGACAGCACCTGCAGGATTTTAGGAGGAGATCCGAAGGGAGCAACAGGCTTTGAGAGGTCAAGTTGCTTAAGAGTCCTCGAGTCACATCTTGTGTGGACAGGTATTCATGAGTTGCCAATGCAGTCAACTGTTACAACAAATAAATTATGCAACCTGCAGGTGGATCTGACAGAACTAACGACCGGCCTCAAAGCATCAAGTGCAACGATCCTCACACTCACACACACACACACACACACACACACACACACACACACACGATCGATTACCTACTACTAGAGAGAATCTGTGATTTAAATCCTCCAGAGCGACGCCTCTGTGCCGCGACACCTGGTCCGGCTACTGGCGCGTTCAACAACTCTCAACTAACGTTAGCTTAGCTTAGCTACCCGGCTACTATAGCTAGCTGGGTTTAGCTTGTAAGTTTAGAATAGCGATTTAAAGGTTAAGCTACATATGTTTAATTAGCTATAGGCGTCATGTTAGCAGACAAGTGACAACGTCCTGGTCTCGTATAGGACTGGAGAGTATTTTCCGCCACCTGCTCTCTGACAGCTCACGTTGGGCTCGGTGCGTGTAGCATCGAGGCTAGCTTTAGCTAGTTTAAATGGGCGAGCCCCACTGTTCTTGGTTGGAGACGCTGGCTGCTGCTGCTCTTACCTCGCTATCCACTACATCGTGGTACGCGGGCGGTGGATCAAACCCTCCCGTACCGGTCCCGGTCCCGGTCCGCCCGCTGCTGCTGCTGCTGCTGTTCTCCACGTCTCCTCCGGTCGAGCCGCCCACGCCGCCGCCGGGTGCAGGCCCGCTCTCCATCGGCTCGTATCCATACCCGAGTCCGGGGCTTTCGTTCGTCAGCAGCGCCACGGCCTCGTTGATGTCGTTCTTCGCCAGCCGAAGCGCTTTCCGTATCACGTCGGGGTCCGGGAAACCCATGCAGAGGAGCGTCGTTATGTGCTGCTCCTCTTCGGTCTCCATGTTTTTTGGGTGGGGGGGGTGGTGTGGTGTCTCTACAGACTAATAGTAACGGGGTGGTCGGCACAGCCCTGTAGCTGTGCACGCCGCCATGTTTACAGTCCACTGCTGCTAGCCTGTCACGAGCCTAGCTTCTTCCGACACAGGTGTTATGCCGAGTTCTGCCTGCCAAGAACCGGATGCTTCTCGCGGGAGCGCGCACAGCGATAAGTCCCGAGACGTTGTAGTGATTTCTAAGGGTTTTCTCAGATAAAATAAGATAATCCTTTATTTTGGACATTTACAGGATTGCAGCAGCATAGTGGATAGTGCAAACAAGATACATAGTAAAAAAAACAAGATCAAGACAAGTATTATAAATAAGTAATTAAACAGTGAAAAAGTAACAAATCCACAATAACTAAAACATAACAAAAACTATTATATATACAGACAGAATATTTTTTTATTGCACAGTGTATTTATATTGCACATATTTGTACGGTATATTGGTACCGTGTTGTGTATCAGGGATGGAAGCCCATTTTTAACAAGAAATTAAAAATAAAATAATAAGTTAAGCAGAATAAGAAAAATACAGATATCCTAAATCAAAATGTAAGACAGCCTAATTTTGATTTACCATCTCATAATTTAACAATATATATTTTTAATCATGTCTTAACTCGTAATCTGTTTTTTCTTTGGCAGAAATTGGCTTTTGTAATTATTATTAATGCATTAATTCAAACATTATGAATGCAATTCAATTGTAAACTATTATGTTACAACCACAATATGAAATATGGTTTACGTATTTTTATTGGGGGGGGGGGGGGGGATATAAGGATGACCTCTTCTAGCAGTAAAATAATTATCTGTATGTTTTTAAAATGGTGATAAAATACTAGAGAACAATTATGTAGTTTTGGAGTCAAATGTGGGATCCATTTGACGATCAAAGCTGATGTTGGAGAGGAACCTATGCGTTCTATGTCAGCTGAGTACATGTACTTTACCCAGAAATATACATTTTATTGAGGTTTATTGGACAAAAGCCAATCAATTCCTCTAATGAGTCTTCTGTGCTTAAATGTTTTTGCAATTATTGGTTATACTCTGTAAATTAAAGCAATCACGAAAGCAGTTAATGTTGAATCAGACAACAAAATAGAATCAGTTCAGTTCAAAGACCTATTTTTTGATATCCATACTTTTTGAAAAACAATTTATTAATTCTCAAATTCGATTATCTTTTTTATTTATTTATGTGAAAAGTCTAATTATTATGTTGACACGATGCAGCCTCAATGCATTTTTTTTATTACTTTCTTGTTTTTACTAAATAATCAAATACATTGTTAACAGTAATTTGTAAAAGTGGTATTAAATAGCATGCCTCACATTCCAACCTCATCAGGGCGTGGCAAAGCGCGCGACTAGCGGGCGGTGCGCGGGTGGACGTCACGTGACCACTCATGTGACAAGAGAGAAAGAAAAAAAAAAAGTCAAAACAGGAACAAAATGGCTGCGACGGGCGACGACGCCGCAGCAATGGACAGCATCTCCAGGGCACCAGCGGCACATTTGGCGGCTCTGAACGCGGCCGCGAGACTCAGCTGCCCGGCGGAAGCCCCGGAGGATGTGGCGGAAAGCCCGGCGGTCGCTCCCAAAAAGCCCAGCACGAACAGTGAGTGATTGTCTCCTCGCAGCTTCCGTAGCTTGCTAATGCTAACGTAGCAGCAGCACACAGTAACCTCATTTTTTGCTTTTACGTGCGTCTTACATTGTAAACCATTATTGTCGGTCCGTTTCCTCTTGAATTGTTTATCCTGGATTTATTATTATTTTCTTCTGTATCCTGCTAATGCTCGCGTGCAGGTGATGGTGGTGTGGAGACAGCAGAAGAGGCTGTGGAGCCTGCAGAGTCCGATATCAACGAGTTGTGCACCGATATGTTTGAAAAGATGTCCGTCTTCCTGCAAGGAGAACTAACAGGTCTTTTAACACATTGCACACCTCTATTTCTGCACAGAGGAATAAACTATATGTTGAGCCAGAGTAGTGATTTAAAGATGCACTCTTTCATTTTTAACTTTCATAATCACCTCCCTTACCCTCTGTTTTCTTCCCTGTCTCATGCACATGTCCTCACCTGTTCAGGGACTTGTGAGGACTACCGTCTGCTGGAGAACATGAACAAGATCACCAGTCTGAAGTACATGGAGATGAAGGACATCAGCATCAACATCAGCCGTAACCTGCAGGATCTCAACAACAAATGTGAGTGAGACGCATTATCCGTCACGGTATTCTTGTTTATTTCCTCTTCTTGCGTTGAATCTACTACTGCAGCATGAACGTCCTGCTGGTATGTCTGTTGTTGCTCTAGATGCCAGCTTACAGCCCTACCTGGACCAGATAAATCAGATTGAGGAGCAGGTGTCTTCACTTGAACAGGCGGCTTACAAACTGGACGCGTACTCCAAGAAACTGGGTAAGACGTTTAATGTGCAGAAGTGTGCATGTATAATACTTCACTATGTTTTAATAGAATCGGTCTCACGCGATACATCATTGGACTAAACATAAAGCCTCAGCACAGCACGCAACATGTCTTCATGCACACACACGCCTCCAAAAACGATCGTTCAAAAAAATCGATATGCTTCCTTTACTTTACTGTGTTTGGTGAGCAGAAACATTATAGCTCCTCTCTCTATTTGCTGGTTATTTGTCTGGTATGTGTAGCACTGACCAATAATACTACAGCACCTCTATCGGCTCACATCGCAATGCATTATAAAGTCCACCAGCAGATGGTGCTGTGACACCACAGACACACTTAGATATTTCTACATTACAGCCAAACATCACCGGCCTGCGTTGCCTTTAGACTTGAGTGATCACATCCTTGTCTTTTCTCATCTTTGCAGAGGCTCGGTTCAAAAAACTGGAGAAGCGATGAGTGGAGGGAGGAGGGGGGGGGGGGCGACTTGAGAGTCCCAGTGCCTCCTCACCTTCTTCAACCCTGCCTCGCCTTCTCCTCGCCCTGCCAGTCGAGCCGGGAGCTGCGCGGAGGATGTGAACTGAGACTATAACAACAAACAGTTCGAGACACTTTGACACCTAGGAAGAGGACCCTGGAGGAAGCAGCTGAAGGCACATGAATTAGTAATGCAGCGCTCTGCTTAGATTTAACTCCAGTATCACTGCTTTTGGCAGCAGTCGTGCGGCCGAGACGAACTGGAGAGTGTGGCGTGAAACCCACGTTCTTTGGAAATTCACTTTATGTTGAACAAATCTGCCTAATTATCTAATATCCTTAATTGAGTGGTGGAATCAGAATATACTAATGAAGCAGATTGGCAGAGACTCGTGTGTCGATATTTACCTGATTAAGCATGCGCTTAGATATCCTTAATAAATATCCAGCCTTCTAATTCTGATCATTTTAGGCAACCAACCTCTTGACGGATATATTTCCACTTAAGATGCTGAGATTCTCTGATGAACACGTTTACTTGTCCTGGCTGTGAATTCTACCACAAACTGGTTAAAAAGGTTACCGTGTAGAGAGCTGCTCTCTCTGCCTGTAAAGTGAGTTTAAAGCTTACAGTTTTAGATGAAAGATGTTTGATATGGATGAATTATTGTATCCCTGGAGCTTTTGACACTTACAACTGGAGTTTTTTTTTTCTTTTGTAGAAAAAAATAAACATGTGCATATCATTGCATGTCTGTTTCCTTTAAGTTAGTACCAGGAACTTTCATTTTGTTTTTCATAAAGAATAACTCTATAGAAATAGACCATCTTCTCTCTGATGGTCTCGTTTAATAATGGAGGTCATTTAGAGACATAAGTGTTAAATTAAGATGTTTTCATAAGCAGTTAGAGAGTTCCTCGCTGGAACGTGAACCTCATGCTGGCAGCAGATGGCAGACCTGCACCACTGATGGGGACTTGAATTGATGTTCAGTGAGTGGACCAAATATTTTGTAGCTTTGGGGAAAAAAACCTGCCCGGCTGGAGGAGGTTTGACTTTCAGTCTTAAGAAGGAAAAAAAACTCTGGGAAGCGTGAGACCAACGGAGGGAAACGGATGACCCAACACTTGACAATTCAAAGGAATGGGTGACTAAAGATGAGTGTGGTGCCCTCCGCTTCCTCCTTTATATTATCTGCCCCACAGCAGAACCCGGAGCGCTTCTTTTTTTGTTGTTGCCATGAGCAACGGATTATCTAAACTGACAGGCCCGCCCTCCTGAGAGACTCTGTGTGTGTGTGTGTATATATATATATGTTTGTGCAAGACCTAATCTAAAACAGGTCTCTGTTATTAGTCCAGTTGAGGCCCCGGCCCACAGGGAGCTCATTATTCATACTGTAACATTATTTAATGCTGCACTGTGATCCTTCCATCTCTGCCTTCTTCCAGAGCCCTGGGGCATAGACTCAGCCTCCCCGTCCCAAAGGCTCTCAAATCAGGTCTATTAAATGATCTTTGGGGTTGTTTTCTGAAGGCTAAATGTGAGAGGCAGTCAAGCGTAGAAGAGAACGGCAACATGGTAATCATAGGTAAACCTTTTTTTGTATTATTCAAAACTAGACCATACTGGAGCAATACAGTTTGTGTGTGGAAAGGTATGAAATGTGTGTTTTTAATGGTTTTCAGACCGCGTGGATGTAAAGTACTGATGTAAGACTTGGTATAGTGGACAGATTTAAAGGGGGCATATGGAACTTTTTCCGTGCTTGTGCATTCGGGTATCTGGAGTGCCTATCAACTCACAAACTGTGAAATAAGAGTCAGTTTTTTGTGGGCTTTCCAGATCTTGAACGTAATTCAACGAGCCATTCAGATTATTGCTCCCCTTCCTGTGTCCCACGCAGGCTCACCGAGGGCCTAGATTAGGTTTCAACAGTGTCAGGGACACATTAAAGGTGCTGTAGACGAGATTGGGAGCATTTTCATGCTCTCAACATGTCAAAGCCTGAGCCTGTGGCGCGTAACTAATGGCGCTAACGGTACAAACTATGGGAAACCTGCTAACGGCGTTGTTCTACGAGTCCACGACTCAGGTGCTGGTTGGACCGGTGTTATCAGCTGCTATAAGACAGCAGAGCAGCAGCTGTGAGCCAGCCAGTGGGAAATATTGGTACACAAATATGAACCTGACAATAAACATATGTCCCCTTTAAAGTCTGGGTGTAACTCAAACCATTAATTGAACTGTGATGCCAAGAAGAAATGTCATTATCAGGTCGTCATCACATCTTCACATCCCACCATCTACTCTCCGTCTAATCAAGAAAGTGCTGTTATTCAAGGGTGTTGCCTGTACAGAGAAGGAAGCAGAGAAACAATAGAAACATACGTCCAAAATGACGGAGCCCCTTGGGTTGATGTAGTCGTGAGGTAATCTAAGCAGGAACGGATCGTCGGCGCGTTTCTTTATCTTCTTTTCCATATATTTACAGTTGAGACCGAATAAGGAAAGTGTTGCACATGCTACTGTGTATGTATGTTGAGATGTAACGCAGAAGCATCAACAGGTGTGTAATAACTTCATTGTAATGATAACTGAAAACGTTTTACATCGATTGTGGTTACCTGCTAGAGAGTCAGACGAGAAGATTGACACGACACATATCTCTCCATGAAGCGAGGCTGCAGCTAGCATCTGCTTAGCTTAGCATGAAGACTGGAAGCAGCACATCTAGGTCTGGGAGATAATTCAATAGGATCTTATTGTGATGAAATCATATATCATGATGTCTAAATTGATAATAACAAGCGCATACTACCTCAAATGATAATAACGTTAAAGGTGCAGGGAGGCAGATTCTTTTTATCTTTCTGACAAAGCCAAGCGAGCCGTTTCCCCCCCATTTCCAGCCTTTGTGCTATGCTAAGCTAACCGGCAGCTGGCTGTAACAATCAATATCAATCTTTTTATGAAACTTGGGCAAGCTAGCAAAAAATGTTCCCAAGCTTTGCGTGGAGTCTGCTCTCATGTGGCGCCGTGACTTCTTGTTCACGGGATGGTAACGCGGAGGAGGACTCTTTACGGTCCGCCTGGTTCATCACTCAGGCCTTTTGTTGCATTTCATCACCCTCAGTGATGCAACATCATCATCATGTTTGACCCCGTATAACTTAACAATGAAGATCCTTCAGCTGCACTTTGTTCTCAAAGGATTACTGTCATAAGAAGAAAACAATGCTTTCCGTGTATTCCTCAGAAAAGACTCCTTTTTTCCATTTCTGATCCTTATCCACAATGTAAATGCAGATTCCCGGCGTTGAAATACACCACAACCAGCGGGGGACTGTGTGCAGACAATGACTCTCCTGCAAACATGCTCTAAAAATGAACTCGCAAACCTCATCCACTTCCCTGCTTCTCCATGCAGAGAGCAGAGGCTGAGACAATGCATCAACACATGTCACATACAATACATCAGTTCCATAGGAATGCTTCTGGTTGAATTCGATACACTGTGGCTTCAATTTATAGACGTAATCACCTTAACATACAGATTGCGCAAAAATGAACCAACTAGGCCGAACTCAAGAAAATACATCTTTCCAATTCAGATCTTTCGGAACGATACGGCCTCAATCTGATTTGGTCTGACGGACTTCAGGGGATTTTGCCAGAAATCTGACTGAGAAAAACAGAATCAAACACATCGGTCCGTCATCAGCTGCGAGCAGAAGAGTCGTCTTTCTTCCTCCATGAGCCTTGAAGCGGAGACCGGGCCAGTTAACAATAACAGGGCAGAGTGCCACGCCGCAGTGTTGTGTAACCGACAAAGCCAGCACGAAGCTTTGGGCAGATTTCATGTGTTCATGAATGAGAGCGGACAAGGACACTCGGAAAGTCATTTTCAAACCACATTCGTTCCGTGCTAACAAAAGTTAGCATTTCACTTAATTGGGCAATGTTGAACCAATGTAGTGTTGTGAAATCTATCTCTCTCTCTCTCTCTCTCTCTCTCTCTCTCTCTCTCTCTCTCTCTCTCTCTCTCTCTCTCTCTCTCTCTCTCTCTCTCTCTCTCTCTCTCTCTCTCTCTCTCTCTCTCTCTCTCTCTCTCTCTCTCTCTCTCTCTCTCTCTCTCTCTCTCTCTCTCTCTCTGGCCTCTCTCTCTCTCTCTCTCTGGCTTCTCTCTCTCTCTCTCTCTCTCTCTAAACAGCCCTCCATAGCTGCACATGTTAATACCCTCTGTCCCTGTAAAGCAGTGACACTTGAAAGACAGCCACAGCAGAGAGCTTCGTGTTTACATCCATTTTCAAAGCAGCCGATAGCTCTGGGAGGTATTTCGGTGCAAATACGAGCCACATGTGAGATGTGAGGGGCCTGAGTCGAACTTCAAGTACCTTCTACGAGCAGTGCACGAAAAGCCACACGAGGTCAACGTTTGGCACCGCAGTCATCCACTCGCTCAGCCACTCACACCTTCACCGTATACCCGAGCGCACACGTGAGGACGCACAAGACCCGCGTGTCACATCTGACCCCCCCCTTGAAACTCCAGCCTCGAAAGATGGCGTCTGCCAGGTATGTGGTGCTGTTAGACAAACGTCCACGCCGTCACTCCGTTACTACTAATCTAGAAGAAGACCAGATGGGATTGTGGCACAGACCACGTACGTGCAGCATGCAGCGCTATTTTGGACGTGAGACGGAGTCCAGCCGTTCCCAGCGGGCAGCAGAGTCGGGGTGTCAGGACTCTGGCTCCGAGACTCTCAGATCCTGAGGTTGAAACGTGGACCGAGGCTCCTTTTCCCTGCAGGAAGTCGGAACCAGCGACACCTGAGAACTGTCCTGTGTAATCTTTGTTAAAATGCGATGTTGGTTTAGTCCCGGTGTGTCTCCCCGTTGTTGTTTGTGTTCCCATTCGGACTTTTTTGTGAGCCAGACTCAGACTCTTTGGCATCAGAGCCATCAGTGCATGTGCATTCATCCGCATTACATCCAATTCCGACTAGCCGTCCCAGACGCAACGTCAAATCTTGCTGAAACGCATGTCAGCCATTAAAGTCCAAGGGTGTTTATAAATGTAATAAAATGCATTCATTTATTATTGTGTCGAATATTTACACACATTTAAAGGTTGTTTCCCAAAACAAAAACACAAACAAAAGCAGGAGAGGAGAGTAAATCAAGCCTACATGTCTGGATTAATTGATTAGATTAGGTTCATCTGCCAGAGAATACATATTTTTAAATTAATAGCGAATGCCTGCGAGCCTCAATGCATTATACATAGACTGCATATAAGAAGTGGACGTAGTCGTCGTGACGTCACCCATTGGTTTGTGGACGTTTTGAAGCAACCAATAAGCGGAAGTGACCATATTTGCACTGCGGAGAAGTAACGTAGAGACGCCGTATACGGCTCTGGTAGTGAGGGACCTGTCAATCACAGTAGCCCCGCCCTAAAGCATCCCCTGCTTTATGGTCTGTGTGACTCTAAATGGACCATCATGTACTAAATGAACATCATGCTGTGTTGAAGAAGACTTGAAACTAGAGATTGAGACATAAACTCATGTTTACAATGTTTACTGAGGGAATAAATCAAGAGAGAAGTAGAGTCATTTTCTATAGACTTCTATACAACCAGAGGAGTCGCCCCCTGGTGGACACTAGAGAGAATGCAGCTTTAACACATGAAGCTTTGACTTCACTTGACAGAACCAGAGGTTGCCGCCTGGCATTATATCATTACTTTTTAAATTGTCACCTGACGCTCGATGTTTGTGTTTTCCTTTACGTAAATAAAACTCATTTCCACCATAAATTGATGCAGAAACACATTTTGGTCGCACAAAGTCACAAGAATGTAGGGAAGAAAGTGTTCGATGCTCAAAATGTCTTCATTCCATCACAACGTTTATCAGGAGTAAAATATCAGGAGTTCATAGTTAGCTCACAATTTAGAAATGGCTTTTTTGTCTACCGTTTACATTTAACTGCCTCGGTATGTGGTGCAGAAGATAAGGTGTGTGTGTGTGTGTGTGTGTGTGTGTGTGTGTGTGTGTGTGTGTGTGTGTGTGTGTGTGTGTGTGTGTGTGTGTGTGTGTGTGTGCGTGCATGTGTGTGTGCATGCTTGTGTTTTCTGTTCAGCATGTGTTCATTAGCTCATCCAAATGAGTAATAAGTGTCCGGGAGCCATTCAAAAAAAGAGTTGACTCAACTCTCAAGACCCCAAATGCTGTCCAAAAAACCAGAACTCAGCAATGACACACACACACACACACACACACACACACACACACACACACACACACACACACACACACACATTCTGTCTGTCCAGCACAGGCTCACAATAACTGCTTTTCTTCAAGATTTACCGATTTGGCGAATCGTGAACCTACATCAATCTCTGTATAAGTGTTTTTTCTCTGCACTGTTCCATGGCTCCATGGTTCCATGTCTCTGTTTTTCCATGGACAACAAACAGCATGAAGACTGCAGAAAGGCCGAGCGGCAGCGGCAGAAAGCCAAAGTCGTACACAGAACGTCTGCTCTGCAATCCCAGAGTGAAAGGAGGCATGAGCTGCTGATCCCTTTGAGCTTCTCAACAGACCACCTTCTGCTCCCGTTCCTATTCCGTCAAATCATTTGAGTCAAATTCATTGGATGCGTGGCCAATAAAGCTGATTCTGATATTATTAATTGAACCTTTGTCCATAAAATCACTGATATAATATCAAACATTATACTGTTTCCCATTCTGACTATCCTGTTCTGAGACAATAAAACCATGAATTATGCTCATGACATGCATCTATACCTCGCAAACAAAATTGTATCTATCGATCTATATACATACAAATAAGGTGAAGGTGCTTTTGCCATTGTTGCTCATGTTAAAAGAGACTCTTCGTGAGAATACTCCCCTCATAATGGTATACCCTCTGGTTGGTTTGTGTCGTATGTCTTTTTATCTTGGCTGTCTCTTTTTCTTTCTTCTCTTCATATTCACTCATTTCTTTCTTCTCACAAGTCCCCTTTAACCCACTGTTCTTATTTTCTTGTAACGCTCTCAGTGCAAAGCTGTCTCACCGAAAACCGAGAGAAACCGGGGACATGAAAATGCTCTGCTTTGTGTAACCGTGTGTGAGAGAGATTCAGCAGAACATTGAATTCGACACGCTTTTTATCTCCCTCTGCTTGTGGACAAGGGCGGGACAAAGCCAACGGACAAATTGTACAAAGGCAGAGACCAGAGGAGAGGCTTAACTGAATAACTGGATCAATTGAGCAGCTCAAGTCCATCGAATGTGTTTTTGGTCTCACTCCGTGTTTAAATGATTTGGACCGAAGCATCTGGAGCCGCTGTGATCTCTCCCTTTCTTATCCGGTCCCACTCTGAGTGGATGAGCTTTGGCCGGAGCCAATGGGCAACAGGCTGCAATAATATTTCCCATAATTACCCAGATAACATAAACATAACTGCACCTGGTTCAGCTGGGCTACCTGGTCAGCTCTGCTGTGTGTGTGTGTGTGTGTGTGTGTGTGTGTAGTCTTTAGCTGGTGGTGCTACAGAAACAGGTCATGATGAGGTCAAGCTCAGTCTGCCAAAAATATCAGGTGGTTCTTTCGTCTCTTTTTGGGTTCCAACATCAACTTTCTCAATGTATTTTTAATGACTTGGAAACTCCTTTCATATTGAATGGTCAACATCACATACTAGTGGGTGTAGTTGGTGTACATGACCCCAAATAAAACACACAAACAGTCTGCCTGTGTGTGAGTCATTGTCATCATGAGTGGGAAACCAGCGTTTGAGTCATTCGGACTTTGAATCCAGGCGAGGCGGTGACATGTGTGGTTTTACAAGTCAGAATTTCAAGGCAGTCATCAATACACTCGGATAAATGTGCCAAACAGTTGGATGAGCATTCCCGTGGAAGCC
>CM051694.1:27594233-27671733 GCA_028022725.1 Lycodopsis pacificus | reverse complement strand
TGGGTTCTGGAAGACCCATAGACTGTATATAAGAAGTGGACGTAGTCATCGTGACATCACCCACTGGTTTGTGGGCTGCCATTGTGAAGCCTCGTGTTCGGCGTCGCCATTTTGGAATACGGATTTTTTACAACCAATGAACGGAAGTGACCATATTTGTAATGCATGATGTTCATTTAGTAAATTGAAGAAGACTTGAAACTAGAGATTGAGACCATAAACTCATGTTTACAATGTTTCCTGAGGTAATAAATCAAGAGAGAAGTAGAGTCATTTTCTCATAGACTTCTATACAACCAGAGGAGTCGCCCCCTGCTGGTCATTAGAGAGAATGCAACCAGGTTGACTGTCAGGCTAGTCTAACATAATGTTCCCTCCGTGCTACGTGCCTCCGGGTTCATCACAGGTTTATATGTGACAGGACGGATCTTTAAAACATCCCTTGATAAAACGCAGTGCATTTCTTGTGGTTTCTGCTGAAGGAAAGAGAACGTGGATACAAAACATCCTTACGTTTCTAATACCAGCAAATAAAGTAGGGAGGCGAGGAAGTGGCTATTTTGGACCTTGACTGTGTTTATCAAAACGTGTGTGTCTGTGTGAAATGAGCTTGCGAATGTGTGTGTGTGTGTGTGTGAGACTGTTCCATAGGCGTGTCCGTCAGGCCACCGGTGACCCTCAGATTCCCTCCCGTGAGACGTCATGTCACTTCCCCCTTTTGTTTCCCCGCTCAAGAGGACCTTTCTAAAAATGTCTTTTTGTTTAAAGGTTCTCAACAACCCTTCTTCCTCCTTTGCTTGGCAGCGCTGTGTGTGGCGCTGTGGTGTGTGAGTTTTAGCGCCATGATATCCTATAGCTGGTCCCAAAAACAGGAACTGTTGGGATGCAGATGAGGATGCTGAAGGGTGTGTATTTTCCTCTCCGATTTGTACCTATATACAGTCAAGGATACTGTTTCATAACACTCTGGTTGCGATGAGGTGCAGATGGTGTGGGGACCTGGATGTCAACACACACTCTATCTGGAGTAACATACAGACTCTCAAACATAATGTACCTCCCAAGCTGTGCTGTAGGACTCACCTCTGCACAGAGTAACCTCTGGTCCTGACCCCGGTAGTGCTGGGACACAGAGCATCTCCCACAGCTCTCGAGGAACTGCCAGTTATATTCTGACAGGCATGATGTCACGCTCTCTCTGGGTCACCGTGACTATGCTGAGGTGTTGCAGCAAGAACACGGTGTGATAGTGTCATAATGTTATAACTAAGGCTTCCCAGGCGGCAACCTTTGTGTCGAGCGTCTTAACACTTTCTAAAGCATTCTCTCTACTGGCCATCAGGGGGCGACTCGTCTGGTTGCAAAAAGAAGTCCAATTGTATAGAAGTCTATGAGAGTCTCAATACAGCATGATGTTCATTGAGTAAATTATGGTCCATTTAGAGCCAAACAGACCATAAAGCAGGGGATGTTTTAGGGCGGGGCTACACGGTGATTGACAGGTCTCTACCAGAGCAGTATACAGCATCTATACCACTTCACTTCCGTTCTCTGCTTGCAAAAAACCAAGATGGCGACGGCCATGTACTCGAGGCTTCAAAACTACAAACTCCACAAACTATGATGGTGAGATGCATTCCAAATATGGTAACTTCCCTTCAATGGTCACAAACATCCAAGATGCGGACGTCCAGGCCTCCAAACTCAAGATTTCAAAAGAGCAGTCTACATACCGATGGGTGGGATGACTACATCCACTTCGTATAGACAGTCTATGAGGCCTCCACACAGTGCACACAAACGCCTACATGCTTATTGGAAGTCCAACAGGAAGCACACATGCTTTTCTCTTCCGTGGAAAGTTTTGTCCAGGTGAATAAGTCACCTCCAGACTTCCAACACTACCAATGCATTTGTCGCTGTAGCGGTCCAACAATAAGAGTTTGTAGAGGTTTATTCAGAGGCAGAGTTATAAGATGCACCAGGCGGGAGAGCTGATAAGCTGACCTCAGGGGACCAGGCCTACCTGGACCAGGTCCAGCCTGTGAGACGGCAACGGAGCAGGGAAGAGGACAGTGATGATGATAAAAACAGACTGTGTGTTGTGTGTAGTTGTGCGTGTGTATCGTACAGTTTTATATATAGGCATTGCTCAGAGACTCGGTGAGAGTTCACGTAGCATTTGGTTATTTGTCGTTGGCAACAAGAACATACACAGTCATTGACAACATTTTCTCTTTTATTCTTTTTACATTACAATCATTTTGTTATTTCAAAGAATATGTCTTTCCGTACCATCTGAATATGGTTAAGTCTAGAGAAATATTGTGGTTATGGCCAGGGGTTGAATTGGGATTTGTTACGTTGGGGGGGGCTCTGTGGTTCCGCTATATGTCAATCCACCGACCCCTCCTCCACACCCCGACTTCCTTCCTCGGCACATCAAGTCTGACACTGATTGTTGGAGATGGACCGAGAACGTGAGATGCACAAGTGTCCAATATGGAAATGATTCCTCTTGATGATCGGCTGGGTCAACAGAAACCAATGAGGGGACTCTCACATGTAAACCTCTATTTAGAGTCAAACAGACCATAAAGCAGGGTTTGCTTTAGGGCGGGGCTACTGTGATTGACAGGTCTCTACCACGGCGTTTGTCCGGTCTGGGATTTGTCTGTGTTTTCGTCTAACAACTTTAACCCTTTCACAGTGTGTTTTTAGTTCATGGAAACACACAAACTGAATAATAAACGTCTTATTCAGCGTTCGGGTGTACTTAGCTCCACCCTCTCGTGGCAGCGGCCAGAAATACCAAACTCGATGCTTCAAAACCGTAGTCCACAAATCAATGAGTGACTTCACCCCAAACAACCACTGTAGACTCCTTCACAAGAGACTTTGCGGTGCAATCCATATTTGCACAAACACAAGAGGAACATTTTAACACGGTGGTTCTGCATATTGACCAATGTTGTCGTTTTCCTAGCAGGGACCGTCTCTTCTCACCGGTGATCATCATCAAAAGTTTGTATATTTTGGATAATTCACCAGTTTTTGCCATGGAGGCAAGATATCAAGAAGTACACGAGCAAGATACAGAAAAAAAACCCACCATTAATTAAATGTAGTGTAAAGCTGTGTCACCTATTTTTATAGGATTTGTTGAAAAACAAAGACATAAAATAACATAAGCCTCATCTTCTACACTGTGCTGCACAGCTCTCAGTCCTCTTGTCCTCATCTGTCTTCTCCTGTCCCTTCCTCTACCTCTTCATTTCCATACACTCATCAGGGGATCTTGGACAGCCATCCGGAAACTCTATCCCCACCGAGCAGCTTCCCCACTCAGCTTCTTAAAGGGCATCATAGCCCTGTTGCTCTATTTACAGGCCTGTGAGTGTGTGAGTGTGTGCGAGTGCGTTTTCCGGTATCGCAGGTCTGAAATAGTTCGGTCAAAGGCAGCGCCAGGAGCCAGGGAGGCACCAGACTCTAGTCCCACGCGGATGTCCACCTCTGTGGACGGTCCCGCATACGACTTATCACACGGAACTCAGGATGAGATTTCCATATGCTCAGAGATGAGAGGAAGGAGGCGGGACAAGAGACGGGAGAGGAAGAGGAAAAACGAAGGGAAGTGAAAAAGACGAAAAAGCTGTGTGAAGTCTTTGTGATTGTGGAGACTCCTTGGGGGGTTCGGAGCACAGACGAAGGGGTTTGTTGTTTGAGGATCTGCTTGAAAGACAAGTTGACACATCGTGCTGCACTTGGCATTCGAATAAAATACCGAATCTCACGGTTGGAGCCCTGGAGGAGCAGCGAACAGAAAACTGACCCCATTTACTAACTACCACCCACTGAACTCAGATCAGTTACTTGAGACGTCCCACTAGGCCTCTTCAAGCCAGATAGGACTGTTTCATTCCCTGGCAATCTGCTGCTTTACACCTCAGTCCAAACTAAACACATTTCAAAAGCACACACGCACTCGCACACACACGCACACACACACACACACACACACACACACACACACACACACACACACACACACACACACACACACACACACACACACACCTGGCTGTGGATCAGAGAACACCAGTGCTGCAACACTAACACAAACCTTTGGACAAAAAGAAAAACAAAACCGTATCCTGCAGGAGCATTGAGCCGAGTCCATCCATCCACAGCAGTGTGATAACACCGGGCCTGAACCCAGATACGCACAAACACACACGCAACATATTTGCACATAAACACACATAAAGCTCGCAACTGGCTCCCATACGCCTCCAAACCCTCGTAACTACACGGGGCCCCTGGGCTTTGATCATTCTTGGCCAACAAAAGACCGACTAATGACTTCACAACACAAACATGCGTTAACGGCCCTTTCGCACTCTTTTATGTTTGCCAGGTTATGCTCGTCATCGTGCCGTTTAAAAAGAGGGAGGAACACAACCAGTAGACTCCTTCTGCATGACGCTTTCAATGTCACAGATGTCGAGAAACAAGAGCAGAGGTTCTGAGGACAACAGTGCTGGACGTGGAGGGGAAGAAGGCCTCTGGTTCGGTCGGGGGGTCGCGTGCTCGTAAACGCTCTCTGTGTGGAAGTAGGCGGTGTATTTGCAGGACTCTGTTGGTTTCAATATAAATTTAAGTGTCCGTGCATCATCCTGGGGAATGCGAGTGTTTATTCTTCTGGAATCTGATGAATTTTGTGCCGTCAGTTCACCCAAATGACTTGGTATCCAGACTTAATGAGCGTTTTTAATCCGCTAGTTTGTTTCATCTGTTCTGCTCAAAAACTACATTTGAAACTAGAATTCGCGGCAGTATTGTTTCGCTGCAGGTTACATCCACAATATCATCGCTTCATCATTTTATCCAGTAGGACATGTGTGTGAAATTGTTAGCATATACATTCTTGAGTTATGGCACAGTGACCTTTGACCAACAAATTCTAATCAAATCAAAAATGTCAACCGCCAGAAAGACAGTGACGTCTCACTCACACACACACACACACACACACACACACACACACACACACACACACACACACACACACACACACACACACACACACACACACACACACACACAGCACCTGACCCCTGGTAATGATCACCCCTGTGCAGGCCACCTGGCTCCTGTTTTGTTCCAAAGCCGGACCCCCATGGATGACGGACTGTTTTCTAGTTTGTGCCTCTGTCATTTCCTCCACGCTGATCCAGTGTTGTTATCTTTTCACTGCTCTGCAGCGGTGGTCAGCGTGATCATCGGTGAGGTCAGCAGGGTGAGGTTCGGAGAGTAAACACATGGACGGGCACGTGTTCCTGCTGAGTAGACGCAGGAAAGAAGAGGAAACTAGAAGGAAGACTCCCCTCCATCAGCCCCGCGGTACCAGGAACAGTTCAGACCCGTCACTCAGCATCGGCACGGGGGTCCTCCTCCGTGCACACCAACACATCCACGCCTCCCCCCCTTCTGCGCTCGCACCGCACTGCACCTGGTTTAGTTTTGCGGGGGTCGGAGGTGAGGCATGGATGGATCATTATCACGGGTCACACATGAGGCAGGCTCCAGAGCGCGGATGGGCCGACGCTCAACAGAAACACGCACAGCGGTACATTCTAGGCTTCGGGGCGAGGCCGCTCTTTTGATTGACACGGCTCATTTGGCCGAGGCTCAGCATGTATCCATTACTCTCCTATCATCGGCTGATAAGAGATCTCCCAGCGCGGGGGGGAGGTGGGTGGGGGGGGGAAGCTGGTTCGTGGAAATATTGCAGTACAGTTTCGCCCGTCTCCTCCCTGGTGACTAAACTGTTGGCTGTGAGTTTTCGCTGCAGTGAGCAACAATGTCTCCAGTTGGCATTCACCTTACAACATGAATATAGGCCGCTGTAATCACACATGAATGCACCCACCCACATGCATTACCTCACAGTATCACAGACTAATCATGTCTTTGGGCATAAGAGTGGGAGCGCATCGTCTTTTGGGTTTTTTACTTTATTTGTTCGGGGTCTTGTCGAAGTGTTTTTTTGGCTCTCCTCTGAAAAAGTCCAGCTGGGAACGCTTGCGAGCGCTTTTTTTTTTAAGCCGACATGGTTTTGGTTTCCTCTGGTTGTATAAAAACGTCGGCACAAGGTAGAGTAGGCTACTTGCTCTGGATGAAGCTCACAGGGAGAGACGACGGACCTGCCGCTCAATGTGGCAAATGAGGTTTCGTTGGCGAGTACCATCGTTTTGTTTCGATTTAGATAAATTGAATTATCCCGCACTGGGAATGGTAAATGGACTTAGCTTTCGCATTGCGCCTTTCTAGTCTTCCGACCACTCAAAGCGCTGTACACGACATGTTATCATTCACCCATTCACACACTGGCTGCCATGCCATCACATCTTGGGGTTAAGTGTCTTCCCCAAGGACATTTCGTCATGGACTGGAGGAGCCGAGGATCGAACCGCCGATCTTCTGTTTGGAATACGAACCTAGAGTCGCCCCCCAAAATCCCTTTGGCTCCAGACACGGAGGACACCATGAATAAAATATGCACAACATACACAATACGATCACAACATATTAAAAACACATCTGATCACGTCTTTGAGGTAGGCTCCTCCTCCACTGTGATTGGACGGCAGGAAAAAAAGTGACACTGACGACAAAAATATCAAACTTGCAGCGCTCAATGCAGAATTGACGCCCTGGCGCCTCGTCCCGCTGCTAGCATTTATAGCATAGCATAAATACCAGACGGCAACCTCCGGTTCTGCCCAGTGAAGCTGATGTGAAAGTGTCTTAAACCTGCATTGTCCACCAGGGGGCGACTCCTCTGGTTGTATAGAAGTCTATGAAAAAATGACTCTACTTCTCTCTTGATTTATTCCCTCAGTAAACATTGTAAACATGAGTTTATGTCTCAATCTCTAGTTTCAAGTCTTCTTCAATACAGCATGATGTTCATTTAGTACATGATGGTCCATTTAGAGTCACACAGACCATAAAGCAGGGGACGCTTTAGGGCGGGGCTACACGGTGATTGACAGGTCACTGCCGCTACATCACTCCTCCGCATTCCAAATATGGTCACTTCCGTTCATTGGCTGCAAAAAACAACAACATAACAACGGCCGTAATCCAAGATGGCGACTGCATAATCGCCGAACTCGACGCTTCATGAAGGCAGTCCACAAACCAATGGGCGACGTCACGATGACTACGTGCACTTCGTTTTTACAGTCTATGGTAAATACGCGGTGCTCCAATTGGAAATAATTTAAACAATATGCTGGTCTCGGGGGGAAAAAATGCCCCGTAAAAGGTTTCTTGATTGATTAAACCGTTCTGTTGCTGAAGAACGGTTTGCCCAGTGGCTGTGTGAGAAGTCTGCCTCGGCCTTTTCCACTCCACAGTCACTGTGGGATGTTTCGGGTTACACAGAGTGGATGAGTTCATGTCGGTGTGACCTCATAAAGAAAGCACCATTTCACATTTCTGTGTTCGTTAGGTTATGCAACTGCTATTGTTCTCGTCACACTCCCTCTCCAGGCCCAGGTTTCTTTTGTCCGTGTATTATTGCAAACGTAATTTAACTCTACTCTGCAGGGTTGAAGGATCAGGTCTCTTCAATTCATCAGTTTTTTGTGTAAGAGCTCATGACAGCGCCGCAGCACTCCATCACTGACCTGGCCCGCTTCGTCACGAGAGCAGAGAGATGTTGTAACGCTGATAAGTCTGTTTGTGTAGAACCACATGGGGCCAAGTACACTGAGCAACATGTATGCGAGTGAAAAAAGAAAGTCCTGTTTTTTAAATGATGCAGTCAGATGCGACCAAACCGCCTCCAGATGTGTAATCAGAGGAGGGTCTGGATTCACTTACATGTCCCAAATACAATAGGTGTCTGCATGTATGCTCTTATATGCTTAAATGCAGTGTTAGCAGTGCTCTCAGACAGACAACGCAACTGCAGAAAAATATAGATATATTTAAACAATCTGGCAGAAAAGGTTTTCAGATAAATACCGTAAAATTACAGTAGATAACAGTACTACACAATTACATGTAATTTACTGTAAAAAGTAAAAACATTAAATAACAGTATATAATTGTTAATAGAATAATAGCTGCAGTGCAGTTTAAGAAATAAAATACAGTAGAAGCAGAAATTGATTAAGATAATTGAATGTGGTTCAAGTAAAGGCAGCAAACAGAAAAGTCTTCAGTCTTGATTTAAAGGCGCTGAGGGTCTCAGCAGACCTGCAGCTTTCTGGGACTTTGTTCAGATGTGTGGAGCAGAGAAACTGAACGCTGCTTCTCCGTGTTTAGTTCTGACGCCGGGAACAGAAAGCAGACCTGAGGGGTCGGGATGGTTCTTAAGGTAGCAGCAGATCTGAGATGTGTTTTGGCCGTAAACCATTCAGTGCTTTGTAAACCAGCAGCAGGATTATAAAGGTAATTCTTTGTTGGACAGGAAGCCAGTGCAACGACTGGAGTGATGTGATCCACTTTCTCGGTCTTAGTGAGGACTCCAGCTGCAGCGCTCTGAACCCAACGATGTTGTTTCCTGTGTAGAGGGCAGTTTATTCTGAAAGGACTGTGTGTGTGTGTGTAACGAGTGTAAATTAACACGTGTTACAAGACATTCGTAAGAAAACGCAGAGAAAATTAGTAACTTTCCGTAAGTTATCATACGAACCGTTGTCAGTAAACACCTCCAAACCGCAGCTGTCACTTGAACGTGTCACATAAGAACGTATTCATTTGTACGAGTGTTCTTTTTCCCATTAAACTATTTGTAGGTATGAGTATTATAGCAATGCAATATCTATTCAATGAATAACACGAGCGATTTATTACATTTTCACGCTGTGTGACTGACGAGACAAAATACATCAGAAAGACAAACACACATGACCGTCCCGACACACTGACCCAGTAACCTCTGACCCCCCAGCTGGATCCAGTGTCCGGTCCAAATTGTCCTGACCTCATCCAGGGGTTCCCACCGAGCCCTCGTCCTGACCTCACAACTCCCCATGGTAGAGGGTCTTATCTCATGTTTATAGGTTCTGTTCATTTTCCATTTATCAGCCGCCCACAGGCAACATTACATGAGGGGATCACGTTCCCGAGACCACTGCGGAGGAGCAGCAGCGTGTGTTTATGTGTGTACCCAGTGGATGGATGGATGGATACATGGGAGATGAGCTTCAAGTAAATGAACAGCAGATGCATGACAGCAGGGGTTACACACACACACACACACACACACACACACACACACACGATATAAAAAAATCCTACTTAGAACAGATATATCTTTCACGATTCACACTCTCACCTCGACATCTGAAAGCGTTTCTCCCCTCGTCTTCGAACAAGTGCCCTCCATATAAATCAGTTATGAAACAGGTGTGTGTGTGTGTGTGTGTGTGTGTGTGTGTGTGTGTGTGTGTGTGTGTGTGTGTGTGTGCGTAGGCGGCAACCTCCGGATCTGAAAAGTGAAGCCAATGCTGTAGTGCCTTAAAGCTGCATTCTCTCTAGTGTCCACCAGGGGGCGACTCCTCTGGTTGTATAGAAGTCTATGAGAAAATGACTCTACTTCTCTACTACTTTTTAATATATAAAAGACTGTTGTAGACTGTGGCAGTTCTAAATAACAACGGGAGTCCAGATGCATCTGACTGCTTGTATTAATTGATAAAAAAGTTGCCATGAGTCGTCATATAGAAACTCGAGAATCGTTGACGGGTGAATGGTACGAGTCGTGAAGATTCACTCCTTTACTTCTGAAGTACTTTTATAAGATGTGCAGGAATAGAGGAAAGATGGAGGAAGGATCATTACACCAAAACTGGAGTAAATCACAGGAGAGGTGGAAAGACGGGATGTCGGGACGTAGAGAAACAGACGAGGAGGGAGGCGAATGTTGAGGGGTGAGGAGGAGGAGGAGGAGGAGGAGGAGGAGGAGCTGGCATCATTACGGGACACAGGTGTGTTTACATTACGAGGCAGTGTTTCATGGCGATTAGCACACTTTGGCAAACCCCGTCTCCGACAGAGCCCTCCGCATCACTCACGGTGCTAACCCGGGACCGGCCGACACCTCCACCGGCACCCCGCTGCTGAGAAATCCAAGACTACTGCTAAAGCCCCCGAGCTGTGTGTGTGTGTGTGTGTGTGTGTGTGTGTGTGTTTGTGTGTGTGTGTGTGCGCAGGAGATAGGGAGAAAAGACCAAAGAACAACATATGAGATCATCCTGACAAGTGTTTTATCACTCGCAGCCTGAGGCCGGCGAAACACCAGCTCTCTGGAGGAAAGCTGCAAAAGAAGAAGGTTCAACATTTCAGTTTCCTCATTAACGCAACACAAGAACGGGGCCGTTTACATTTAACTGCCTCGGTATGTGGTGCAGAGGATAAAGTGTGTGTGTGTGTGTGTGTGTGCAGTACCCTTCTGTCATAACGCGGCATCGTGAATTCTTGAGTTACGGCCAAAATTGTGGGTTTTTTTTAATCTTTCCGATGACCGAATTGTAATCAGTTGATGATTTGGGTCCAGGTGGACGTTCGTCTCACGTTATGAATGAAATCCCCTCCAGGCGTTGCTGAGATATCACGCTCACGAGGATGACGAGGACGGATGAACGCCTCGAGCTTTTATTAGCTTTTCATCCGTTTTATGACGTGACAGAGCTCTGGTTATGGTTTTGGCTTCGACAACTTGCACGGGTTACTTTGAAGAGTTATCGTTCGGGTCGGTTGGGCCCCTAAAGGTCACCAGAGATCAAAGAAGTGATGTGAAATGATCACTGGTTTATATTCTGGGTTAGCTTGTGTGGATTAAACAAGTGAGATACAACATGTTGATTAATGACTTGTTAAAGTTGCTGTCAGTGGATTTTTCTTAAGCCTTTGGATAGAGGCAGGTTAGCTGTTTTCCCAGTTTGTAGTCGTTATGCTAAGCTAACTGGCTTCTGGCTGTAATTAAGTTTAACATGAGAGTGTAACATCAGATGTTAAACTCTTCCTTTAATGAGATGAAGTAATTACTTTTAATTCTAATCTGGTGACTTTGATAAGATGTTTATTTAAAATGTTGTTTCTTAGTTTTCAAATGATTTACGTCGACGTACCTGATGGCTTTAACAGTTCCGCCTTGATTACACATCTGCAGTTTGCAAAATCACTTATCAACTTCCAGCCCGACCGATGATGAAGAATAAAGATGAAGTCGTGGCAGTGCTCTCTGCCACACAGAGGGAGGCAGAGCGAGAGACAGCGAGCAGGGAATACAGCTCCACTTCTCCAGCTGCAGCTTTTACCTTCAACATATTTCTTCAACCACAGAGTCGCCTTTGAAGTTCAGCAGGAGGCTGACAGGAAGCGTTCCCACTCCTCGCACGAAAAACCTACAACAGACTTCGTTTACAGAGATGATTTTACCGTTGAGAAATACTCCGACCGATGAAGGAATGTATCTGAGTTTGAGGCAGGCCGACTGATCCGTGATTCATTTTGAAAGACTGGTATCTCACTTTCTCTTGAGAGCTTCGCGGTGGGGATGGAGGGAGGAAGAAGACCTGCCAGTGAACTCTGCATCCTGAGTTAAACTGTCAAGTCTTGTATTTTAACAACAGGAAAGCAACATGAGAGTGGGAGAGAGTTTGTCCCACAGAGAGAGAGAGAACAGTCAGCAGTTTGTGTTAAGTATCAATGGAGAGTCTCTGTCTTTTCCTCTCTCCCTTCAAACCCCCCCGAGGGCGGCGGATACGCTACGTCTACACACCTTCTAAAGCTGGACAACTCTCAATATCAGAGTCCACTTTGAAGTCGCAGAGTCACACACAAATGTCAACAGTTTTTTTTTACAATCTCAGGTATTGTATGCTCAGCAGTATAATTAGGAGAAGTCTGGGTCACAGCTCTCACAGTCCTCCCGACTCTTCAAGGGTCCGAGCGGCAAACCTCCGATGCAGAGAAACGAAGTCAACGCAGAAGTGCCAAAACTGCAGTTCCTCAACCGGCCACTTGAGGCTAGCTCCAAAAGCGAGTCGATCCCTGAGCAGCTCGCTCTATAGGCCGCCCGAGACAGTAGCTGCCGTGTTATTCCTTTTTGGGGTTACACGAGGGTTGACTCTCATACCAGAGAAGCACATTCATACAGCATGATGTTTACTGTGTGTGTGTGTGTGTGTGTGTGTGTGTGTGTGTGTGTGTGTGTGTGTGCAGCAATTTATGTGTGAAAAGCCAACTGACTTAGACGCTATTCACCACTTAGTTCTTAGTCGTGTGAAGCAGTGTGGGCTTGTTCATCCCGTCAGAGAGCGAGAGAGCAGCGTGATGAGGTCATCAATGGACAGGTTTGGGCTAAAGGGGAGTCGAGAGTTAATCTGGCCTCAACTGTCCCCCTTAAAATCACGTAACAGCCCAGTCGGCAGGGGAACATGTTGGCATTGTTCATTTCTGCAAACCAGGGATACGTTAGATGCCGTCAGTGGTCTCTGTTTGTTGGACCCGCGCCCCCGCTGTGTGCTTTTGTGGTATTTATACTTCCTCGTTGATGACTACATGGATAACCTACGGAATCATTGCGAGGGATATCGACGAATTACAGCGCGAATGCTGGACGAGACCGGCCTGAACAAACACAGGACTTTCATCCAGGAGACCGCTGTCCGTGTCCCGTGTGACACCAAAACAATCAACTTTGACTTCACGCTCACGTTATGCAACGTTGTTACAAGACAAGAAGTAAGAAAGTCTGCAAAGGGCGGTCGTTATTTATTTACGCTGATAGTTACACGACGTTATGACACAAACCATGATCCTTTTTTTTTATCGTTTCACAACACTGACCACATGGCATCGTGCTTTTCTGAACGCACGATTCGAGGCTGATATGAAACAAATTATTGAAACATATGTTTGGTTCAGAAACGTCAACATTTAGAGTATCCCGTGGTTTTGCAGAAATATACAATTGCAAACAATTTTTCAGGCATGTAAATAAACACACACACACACACACACACACACACACACACACGTATTAGTCCTAAGAGGCAGCAGGATATGGCCTCTCCAGGTCTAAAGCCTGTGCTGTTGTTCTTGGCAGTGGACACAGCAAAGCCTGCTGGGAGATATGCAGCAGCTCCGTGCTCAAACACAAACCGGCCCGACCCTCAGTCCAGAACACGGGACACTTTTCAGATCCATCTTCATCTGAGAAACGCTGAAACGGGGACAAACGGCGGCGCCGATGTTCGGCTCGGCACGAGGAGGAAGGACGCTGCACTCGGCGACGGCACAAGGCCGCCGCAAACGCTCCGGCCTGCTGGCGGAGGTTAGGCCCAGACCCGATGGTACAACTCCGTCTGACAGATAACCGCTCGATGGTAGGAAACATATGGACAGAAGGAAACATATGGACAGAAGGACAATAGACAGAGGCAAAAAGACTCAAAGAGGAACACTAAACTCTTCTCTGCTGCATGAAGGAAGAGAGTCGCCCCCTTCCTCTGCTTCCTCCGCTTTCCTCTCATGTTCTCTACACCAACATCACCATTCGTTGCCTCCATTCTGTTTTATTTATTTATTATTGTGCATGTACAGTCAGATAAAGCGCTATTGCAGGCGATATGCATAGACTGACTGTCTTTAGTGTCTGACTCAGCCACTCTGCTGCCGCCCTTTTGATTGTGACACGATGTAAACAGTGCTGCGGCCCGCATCTTAGTTGGTCTGTCGGTCCACCACTGCCATATGGTTAAAATATATATATATATATATATATATATATATATGTATATATATATATATATATATATATATATGCTATTGTTTACAACCAAATGCCTGCAAAACTAACAACATTATGATCATCGCCAGCGTTAGAAGGTGGGACTAAGCAACGGGCCAATTGACAAATGCAACACCGTTGTTAATTGTCAGAAGAAACAGAAAAAATACAAATCACAAAATATGTAACGCCCCATGTCATTACTGATATGGTGTTACATGCAAAATACATTTAACACATCTGTTTCTCTTCCTGTCAAAATGGTTTTGGCGATACATATAAAAATGTGGCGGTAGATTCCAGTTTGGCTTTGAAGTTGCACGAATCAATAGTTCTATAGTCACAATGTGTCGTGTGTCACAACAATCTCTTGTTGCAGCTTCCAGCCAACTAGCATCAGCATGAGCACAACAGGGTGGGCGTCTGCAACAAAACAAAATTCCATTTCTCAAATTGCTGTTGCAGTTCAAGTGGCTTGGATTTACTTGTAAACTCTCAGCGCTCAGATGATCCTCACCAGCCCGAAGGCTTCGTGCTGCAACACGTCAAACACACGGAGCAGAACAACGTCTGTTAGGACTTCAAGGCCGTTTCTTGGGGCTACGACCTAAAGTGAATATGTCTGTGTCTGAAACCATGTTTCACCCTGTGAAGCACTTTACAGCTTCCCTTCTTCTGTGCGTCTATTCTCTCGTGACGACTTTTATATCCTCGCCGTGGTTCAAATGAATGAAAACTGTAATGGCAGCGATGAAGACGGGGGGGAGAACAGCAGAAAACAAACGTGTGATTCATCTTCACGGGCCCTGAAGTAACGGCTGCAGAATGCTTTGACCCTGAGCCAGTAAACTCAGGTCGAACGGCGATAAAAGGAAACCAGATCGCCGGGCAACAAACAAACAAGCGTGCAGCAAACACATGTCTCCTCTCCAGCAACATGTACTGCTGCACACTGAGCAGATCTCATCTGTAGTTCTTGTTTAGTGCATGCATGTTGCTTCAGGTTTGTAGGTGTGTGCCGTAATCGAGTGGGTGTGAGGCTGCAGCTCTTTTAATGATTAGCAGGCCGGTGTCGCTCGTGGCCATCGGAAAAAATGTTTATTTTGATGGCGAAGCCGAGAGCGGACAGCTGGTTTGAGTTGGGAACAATACTGGAGATTCAGCCTGCATATGGTTTTGATTTCGCCCCCCCCTCTTCCTGCTCCTCCTCCTCCTCTGATTCTCAATCCCTATTCTCCATCGCCCCCCCCCCCCCCCCCCCTTGCTCTCTCCACAGGCCGCTGTTGCCTGCATCTCTGCATCTTCATTTCCTGGGAATCTGTCTTGTCCTTCACCTCACGATCACTCTCTTATTATTATTTTTTTCGGTTCCGTCACCCTCCCCTTACTCCCCCGACAAGCCCCCCGATGATTGGAGCTGATCAAGTAATAAATGATTCATCATGTTTTATTGTGAGAGATTAATAGAACAGAACAAGTTGGGTACTCCCTGAATTACTGGCCCCTCTGGTCCATTGTTCACTTTCTGAGAGAACAGCGGTTGTTATTGGCCTCTGCAGCATATCAATCCTGGTTTCATCCGTCAGGGAGCTAATGATGAAGGGACATTTAGAAAAGTACCGGTGCACTTATGAAGACTTTGCACTCCTTTAACAGAATAGAATAATGTATCTGCACATGCATCTTTTTGAGTGGGTGAAAACTGCAACAAGAGGGGCATATGTCAGCCACATGAGAACTGTGGATGTGTGGCATGCATGCACGGATGCGTGTGTGTGTGTGTGTGTGTGTGTGTGTGTGTGTGCATCGCTCTCCATCTTGTTTCACGTGTCTTTCTGACACAGGGAGACGTCTGCCTGGTCAGCTCAGACGTCTCCCGTTTCACCGTGCAGGTTGTGGTGGAGCTCCTCTCACTCTGTGGTCTGTCTGTGGTCAGTGGCCTCCTCACAGGATTCAACTAAAGTGGCTTTTCTTTCCCCTTTGGTTTCCTGTTTCAAACCCACACTCACGCACGCACGCACGCACACACACACACACACACACACACACACACACACACACACACACACACACACACACACACACACACACACACACACACACACACACACACACACACACACACACACACACACACACACACACAAACATCTAAACACACGCCCACATGTGGACATGCATGCATGCACGTCACGTATGGGATGTGAGGAAATTCGGTGCTGCGGCAAACCCATTCGTTCTAAGAAATGGCGTGTGTGTCAGACATTGTGGCGGTGCGGGGGGGGGGGGGGGGGGGTAGGGGGCGTTTCCCCGCCAGTGCAGCATTTTAACGGAAGTCCTCCAAGATTTGTTTACTCTTCTTATTTCTATATTGCACTTTGGATCGGACTGAAATAACTCAACAACTGTTGAATTGATTTCCATGAGACTTTGTGCAGACATTCCTGGTCCCCAGAGGATGAATCCCTCCGACTTCGGTGATTCCCCCATAGACTGTTTGTAAGAAGTGGACGTATCGTCGTAATGTCGGTTTGCAGCATTTTGGCCGGTGCCATCTCGGCTTTTTGCAACTAGTGAACGTAAGTGACCATATTTGGACTTTGGACTGACATTGCGGTGACGATGGCGTATCCGTCTCTGGTAGCGACCTGTCAATCACTGTGTAGCCCCGCCCTAAAGCATCCCCTGCTTTATGGTCTGTGTGACCCTAAATGGACCATCATGTACTAAATGAACATCATGTTGTATTGAAGAAGAGGGGAAACTAGCACTTTCCACACAAGAAAAACATGAAGAAACAAAACAAAAACAGCATAGTGCATTCTTGTGGTGCATTTTTTGAACTTCCAATCATGAGGAATGCAAAGATCAGCAACAAAACAATTCTTTGTTCCAATAATACGAACAGCATCTGAAGATAACAAATCACGTAAAATGGCCGATCAACTTTGACTACGTTTGAGCACCAAACGTCACGATGTTACATCACATTATGGCGCCCTGGCTACATTTCTAACTTCTGTTTTCACAGGAAAACTTTGGTGAGGTTTTGTTATGTAGTTAATATGGTTACATATGGGGAAACCTGTAACCTGTGTAACTACACTGCTGTACCCTTCAGAGCCGAAGTCACTCTGCAGGCTCTCCAACCAACCAACGGCAACAACAAGCACAGCAGCTTTGGCAGGTTCAGCTTCGGCCCATAATCCTGGAGGGATCCATCATTGCGCAACAGAGGGCTTTGACATTACAGTTTGGGTTGAAAGATACTTTTTGACAGTTACATGTTGAGCAGAAAAATGCTCTGGCACATCTGAACCGTGATCTTCTACACAGATTTGAGCATGTGTGTGTGTGTGTGTGTGTGTGTGTGTGTGTGTGTGTGTGTGTGTGTGTGTGTGTGTGTGTGTGTGTGTGCGTGCGCGCGCACACACACACACACACACAGCCTTCATTACGGAATTACGGAATCCTTCATTACGGAATCAAGAGTCGAAATGAGAGCGAGTGAGTTTAGGCCGGGATGAAAGGGGGGGGGATTGGGGGGGGGGGGGGTGCACCTCTGGTGATGGTGGTGGTTTATTTCGTGAGAACTTGTTATTTTACAGAAGAAGTAAACCCACCATCAGCCCCCTCTGGTATTTGTGTGTTCTTGGCTTCGTCTTGAAACCGTTGCTGAGATAACACCGTCGCAAACAAATCCCCTCTTTGAACACACGACTAACGCTATTAATAATCAATCAGATGGTTTGATTGGGTCTCTCGCTCGGTGCACAAACACACAAGAGTTTGATTCTGATTGAATCCAGGTCCCATGTGCGTCTCGTTTTCTCTGACAAACATCTTCCAATAATGTTTCCCATTCTGTGGTTTTCATTGCAAGAGTGAGCAAGACGGATAAGTGCAGTCGAATGAAACGGACATCTGTGAAACATGCACAGCGCTCTCCGGAACACGCACGACGAGAGCGAAGCAAGCGGCGCCTTCAAACAGCTTTTCATCTTTTCATCACTTCACAGCTGAAACTGAATTGAACTCATTATCTATTTCTGGAAAGACGTAATTAAATCAATGCAAACGTTCTGTGTCCACATGCTACAGCTGCTCCGCTGTTTATGTGTACGTACGTGTTTGTTTGCGTCGTGAGATTACGTGTTTATTTGTTAGCCGAGGCACGAGCGTTCAATTAACGTACTTAGCGGTTCACCTATAAAATGAGTACAGTTGGTCCGTGCTGCAGAGATCTCACACGACGTAGGCAGCAGCAAAACCACAGCTAAATAAATTCCACCCTTGTTTTCCCATATATATATATATATATATATATATATATATATATATATATATATATATATAAATAAATAAATAAAACATGTGCATCTGATACAGGGTTGTGTGCTTATGGCAAGCTTGATGGAAAATTGATACCGATAAAACACCAGAGAAGTTATTGGGGCAGCTGTTACAAAATCCAGGCTGTTCTCACACACTGTTTGTATGAAACGTAATGCACTATAATTCACATTTAACCCATAAATCAGTCCTTCTGTAAACCCAGACCGTAATCACGTAACTTCCATCATTAAGAAGCACTCCTTTCAGCCTGAACGTTGACGTGCTTGTCACGTAACTGTTGTACTGCAGTAACGACACGTCTGTTATTTTAAACCAAACGCACAATCTTCTTAAAACTTCCAAACCAGAAAGTCATGTTGCTTAAAGCTGCTTGCACTGACCGCTCATGTTGCTGGACAGTTGTCGGGAAACGCAGAAGAAACAGCAAAATATCTTGCCCAGAGTTAGATGAGAAAAGTGACAGCGCTCTCACAACTTCAGGTTTAGTCTACGAAACTACTGGTGCTGGTTTATGAAAAGGTCGCGGTTTGGGTCAAAACAAGGACTCTTGCAAAGAGGACGGTAAAATATGTCACGTTGACATTTGGTTTAACCAACAGCTGTCTCCTGGGTGAAAGTCCTGTGTTTGTTTAACGCATCCATTCTTTAGATTTTGCTCAATTGTGTCAAAATGTGTTTCATGCCGTACTGGGGAAAAGAAACGATCTCCGACACGGCTGTCTCACCTCATCGCATCTCCGAATCCATCGCTCTGCTTCCAATCATGCAACTTTTACTCTCGACTCTCTTTTGTTTTGCTCCCCACTCGTCACTTTTGCCCCTTTTGTCTCGGCCTCTGCTGTGCGTACAGGGAAAGTCGAGCTGAACAGCAAGAGGACAGAACGTTCCCATGCCGGCCTTACGCCTCTCTGAGGGGGCCACACTTTGTGATTTGTGGGCCAGAGTTCTGTCTTTACGGCATGCATGCATGTGTTTTCATTAACATAAGATGCACTACCTGGGAACTCCGTGTGAGTCGCACATTCCTAACGTGGCTTTCCAGAAATCATTCTTGGCCTTTTGCTCAGGCTGTATAAATCAGTCGGGGGGGTTATTGCTTCAGGGCCAAGCGTGTTCAGGTGCCAGTAGTCAATCACAGTAACTGAACACTTATAACGATTACTTAAACACTCAGGGATTCGTGATATTGGCATCTGTCATCCTTACACACGCATTAATAAGGCCAGATGATGTGTAAAGAAATGTTTCACCTCCACTGAGCGGCTTTTCTGGAAACCAGGGTAAAGTGCTGACCTGTCCAAAAACACTCCATTCATATTAAAACTCTTTGTTGTTCATATTTCACATGAGAATAATAATAAACGTGATGTGAATGAAATATCCCCACGAGCTAGAAAAACGTAATAAAATAAGTCAACAAGGGAAGTCAAGTCTGCGGGGGATAAGAAGGAGCATATTTGACCCTCGAGGCTGAGAGAAACCTGAGCAGCGTGCACGAACTTCCAATCCGCCAGTTCGGTAAATGTTCGGGGTTAAATCAAACGTAGTGCCTGTGCAGGGGTCTGGATGAACGGCTTTGCAGGGGGCCACCGTAGCGCTAGCTTCACGTTGGGAAAGAAACATTTGGAGCTTTTCTTTTCTCGGGGGGGTCGCCTCAAAACAGAAAACCAGCCCCTTGCACTGCCATCTATTCATTGTTGTTTGTGTGGTTTGTATGGTAGATAAACATTTAAAAGCCATTGTTCAATAAAACTGATTGCAGATTCTTTCTGCTTCCTAAACACCGATGCCGGGACGGTCCGTTCCAGATGAAGCGGTGTTTTAAATCTGCTGTGGGATCAGTGCGATTTGTCTCGGGGGGGCTCAGAGCGGCCGTAACCCAGCGATGAAAGATAATCCTGTTGAGAGGTTAAGTAGAGAAGCAATGAAACGCTGCGGCTGACGGACGCCAAACCCTCTGGAGAGCCAGATCCAGATCCAGAGAGACGGCGTGGAAAGAGAACGCGACACGCTCGGAGAGGTGTAACATTAACTCTACTGTCTCCAACACAGTGATGCGCCGATACGACTACAATGCATTCTCAGTTACCTTTCGAGGGAAACACGCGGTTAACCATTTAAATTGAAACAAGACAAAATATGTAACAAAATACTTGGTGTTTAGGCAACAATACTGCTGGTTTAGGCTTCGTAAAACATCATAGTTTGGCTTTAAATAAGTATGTTTGTTCTGTAATATAAAGTTACTAAAAGGAACTTTGACGACTAAAGTGGTGGTGATCTCGAGCACCAGACTCCCTTTAGAAAACCTCTCATGTTACTGCAGCAGGTGTCTGACAGTCCTGGTTCTGGTTCCCCCTTCCCTCCAGCGGGTCCAGTAACACGGCCTGGGTCTCCAGCGGCGTGCTGTCGGTGTTGACTTTGACATCAACGTTGACTTTTGGTTTGACGCGGGACACGAACAGCGGCCTCCTGGGTGAACGTCCTGCGTTTGTTTGACCCGGCCGCACATACCGACTTCTTCTCAAACTGGAGTTCCACGGACGATGAGAACTGTATTTGTGATGTGACAATCAGTGGGCCGACCAAATAAAGACGCATGTCTCCACACATATTGAAAAAGGCCGTGCATTATTTACTCTGCTCAGCGTTGCACATTCTTTGTTTGTTTTGGGGTTGACATGTCGGGGGGCAGCGTCGTGCCGACGGTTGCTGCAGCTTCGGGCTGCATGACTGTTTCCCGATCAAAGCCGGCTCCGCTGTGATCACACTGGACAGAGTCCCGTTCTCAGTCTCCCATGAACCGCGAGAGGCTGCAGGGGACAATGATCACACTCATGTGTAAATATTTGAAAATGAAATCAGTGAAGAAACTGGCGTAACGGATGAAACCAAAAGCATTTGTATCATCTTTGGTGGGCTGATTGTGGACCCCCGGCAGAGGGATTGTGTACTACTACTACTACTACTACTACTACTACTAGAAAACTCTGTGCAGCCTGGTGTGTTGATGAAAGAGGGTTTTTTAAGACAGCATGGTGATCCACTTTAAATGAAGATTGACAGAAAACAACTACAGCAAAGAAGTTTAAGTTTAAACCTTGTAGGTTTATGACAGAATAAAAAATAGACAATCTAACCGCAGACTATAACAGAGAGGCGATGCAGTGCTCCCACAGCTCGCTCCTGTGAAGCAGATCTCTGTCTCCTTGCTGTACTTTCGATGCTGCCAGTTCTAATCAGCTCCACCGTGCATCCTGCAGATTGTGCCAGGTTTAAACCATGACATGGCGTTTCATGTCGTTCCCATGCTTCTCAACTTCTTGGCCCTCAGCAGAACCTTTTTTTTTTTTTTTTTTCTGAAACAGAGTGTGATTCAAGCCACCTTTCACCTCTTCACTCCGCTGGGATTAGGTCACCTCTCACAATAAAAAAAAGAGAAGTGCTCAAGCCAGCCGACTTTCATCCCACGTTTGGACTTTCAGCTCTGGCTCCACAGTAACCCTTTCACAACTCATTCATTCTTACACTACTGGGACCATACAAAGGTAAAACCATGCTAGAACGCCTGCGCTCACACATTACTATCAAATAGACATGAGTGCGTTACTTCATTTGACACTTTCTTCCATACTTCCGTAGATATTTTAACCCAAACCGCCATCTTTTTCTAACTTCCTCGCCGAGTAGTTTTGTTGCTTCACATGCTATTTCACCGGGTCCAGTTCCTCTCCATTGAAACCAGAGTAAAGTAACGTCAACCGATCCCAAAACACGAATTAAATGACAAATCGCCACTAACTAGAGAATCCCAATAAAATAAGTCAACTTCTGTGGTTATTTTAATCTAAAACAATCATCTTTTTCCTAAACCTCACGAAGTCGTTTTGTTGACTAAACGTAAGAGTTTCCTGTGAAGACGGAAGTTTATTTTGAAAAGACAGTAGTGTGCATGTAACAAGCGCAAAATCGGCTTTGGAGCGGGAGAAGTGGATCACGTCAGTGCAGGACTAGCCTGAGCTTTATCATCGGTCACACGGACTATTTGACTTTCTTCATCCTTTCTGACCAACGACGTCACAACGTCCAGTAGAAAGGTCAACCAAACTGTCGCGGACAAGTGAAGCAGTGCTGTGAGGGATTCGGTTTTTTAGTCAGCGAGGCCGACCGCAAAATGACCGCAACGTCATCATTGTTGCAGCATGCCGTTTCCGGTTGCTTAGTTGGACAGCGTTGTAGACGGAGCGTGTGAACGGCCCTATAGTCTGGTATATGTCTGTTAATTGTGTGATTATCTGACAGTCTCAACATGAGAAATATGATTTGCAAAGCTACATTTCGGTTTTACATTCGACATGTTTTTGACACAGTCGACAACCAAATGACGAGAGACGTCTAATTGACAGCAAGAACAACTTTCCCATGAAATGATTTGGGTGTTTGAACCCACTTCCTAAAACTACGACTAGAATAATCCAGCAGCTCAGGCTCAATTAAACCGGCTTCTGCTGGTGTGGGAAAAAGGGATGTGAGGCAATGATCCATGCTCTGTGTATATGTGTGTGAGCGCGCGTGTGTGTGTGTGTGTGTGTGTGTGTGTGTGTGTGTGTGTGTGTGTGTGTGTGTGAGCGTGTGTGTGTGTGTGTGTGTCTGTGTGTGTGTGTGTGTGTGTGAGCGTGTGTGTGTGTGTGAGCGTGTGTGTGTGTGTGTGTGTGTGTGTGTGTGTGAGCGTGCGTGTGCGTGTGTGTGTGTGTGTGTGTGCATGAGAGAGCGACAGACAGAGAGTGAGAGAGCTGTGGCTAAAATGCGGTGACAAACACTCATTTTCCGCCCTGATAGGCAGAGCAGTGGGAACTTCCTGTGGGCAGCTCGCTCACAGAGCAGCTGAAGCTCCGAGCCGGGCGCCACACAGGGCTGCGCCGCTGCAGCGCAACAACACACGGCACTTACAGAACACTTGGCTCAAATATGACGAGTTACTCAGAAGAATCTTCTGATGCATTGACCAGGACACGCTTCTTTCAGAGAACACTGAACAGAATGGACATTTCACACATGGAATCTTTAGCCCGATATCTTTCTGTGTTCAAAGCAGCCGGCAACCTCCGGTTCTGCCGAGAAGAAGTTTATGTTTTACATTTTTATTTTATTTTTTACATATATTTTTTTTCTGTGCATGTAATTTATTGACCCTAGGGTCACATTGTGTTTTTTATGCTTTTAAATGTCTGCTCTGTTAAGCACTTTGTGATGTCATGTCTGTGAAAAGCGCTCTATAAATAAATTCCATTCATTCATTAAAACCTGCATTCTCTCTACTGACTCCTCTGGTTGTATATGTCTATGAGAAAATTGTCTATGTCTATGAGAAATTCTATGAGACATAGAAATTTGTCATTGTCTATGAGAAAATGGGAAGTGTATTTTTCACGCTTGATCCATAACAGAAGATAGAGATATATATATATATATATATATATATATATATATATATATATATATATATATACACACACACACAACTCTTCTGCACCACTTTTGAACTGAATGTGTTGCCGGCACGTCTTCCAGCTTTATTCCAGTGCAATATTAAAACACTGGTCACCGCTTCAAGAACACTGCTAATACAACGCTGCGGTATTTTTATTGGTCTGCAAGTGAAAGACTGGAACGGACATTTGTTTCTACAAACTTTTAACTTGACTTTCTTTGACAGACCTCAGACATCACGCTGCCTCGTTTGAATTGATCTGAGGATTGACTTCGGCTCGTCCCAAAAAGAACAAACGGTGTTGAAGAAGCTGGACGCCACAGTGAGCCACAGCCTCCATGAATAAAGAGGTGAAAGGGGCCAAATGTTACCAAATCATGTGCAATTCCCAAAACACTGTCTGAATTGCTGCGGACAGTGTTTTGTAAGCTTGACGAGTGAAAGATTTATACGATATGTGGTGATGCCATTCTGGGTGTAGACAGGCGGGTTGAGAAAGAAGCAATCAGACCTCCGCTGCGTCAAACTGGGACAACTGTGTCTAAAGGCCTAAAAATAAAAAAAACCTGGCTCTGATTTGATATATTCTGTGAAATAAGCTGCGGTCACACACACACACACACACACACACACACACACACACACACACACGCTCTTTAGCAGCTCCAGCTTGCGATGATGACCAGCTTCCATGTGGTCCCATGTAAGGACTCACTGCTGGCTTCTTCTCGTTCCCCCACCGCCTCTCACACAGAGGTGACGTCACACAGTCACGCACCTCCATCACGTTGTTGTGAATCCACAGAAGCGACGCAGGAACACGGTGAGGTTTGGGGAAACTCTCCAGCATGGCAGCAAACGCCACATGAGTTACTTCATGGTTGTTGAATGCGTGTGTGTGTGTGTGTGTTTGAAACGAGTGCTAGATTCCTGAATTCAGTACCTTCAAGAAAGAAATCCAATTAGAATTGTGCCCGAAAAGAAAGACGAGATATGCTATTGTACATTTTTCCAACTTTCCACATCTAGTCCAGTTCTGCAGCTCAGAAGCCGCGACAGAAAGAAAACACAGCTGGACCAGGTTGTTCAAGAAAGAGTTTGTGAGTTTGGGAATTGTGCTTATTGGCTCTCAACATGGCGACAGCTGAGCAGGCGGCTAGCAGCTAACGGTGCTAATAGCGCTGACGACGACCCGGCGGGTGGGTGCTACGCGTCCACAACGACGCCATCCGATTATCAGAGAGATACCTGCTCAGGTGGACATCCCTCCACCACATCGTCACAGAGAATAGTTCTTTGATGGCAGCAAACAACTATTCTCTGCTCTTAATATCGTACAGATAACTTTTAAGATGAAAAATAAAACTTTTCTGAACATTGTTCGTGACATAATGCCACTGTGGTCTTTGCTGTGTGTGTGCGTGTGTGTATTTTTTCCATCACTCATTTTTCATTTAAAAAAATGTATTTTCTTCTCTGGATTACATTTTTCCAGGCCTGCTGCTGCTCAGGGGACCTCAGAGTCTCATATATTATTCCTGCATCTATAGGACTGCGCTGGGAGCCATGTTCCCTTCAGAAGCTCTTCTGTCAGACTGGGTTCTCTGGTTCTGTACCACTGGGACCAAAGTCTGTATTGCTGTGTGTGTGTGTGCATATTCATTGTTGTTTAAGCCAAAGTTGGCCACATTCTTTCCCTCTTTTTAGGTGCACATCCACACATGCATGAGAAATGTGTGTTGGGGGGGGGGGGTTTGGAGAAGCCTACCGGGACACGGTAAGTCCGTAATTTGTGTTTTTAAAAGCGGACGTGCATGTGTTCCTTGATATAAGGTTGCTCTCTTACTACACACACACACACACACACACACACATTTCTAAATCAGTCCAGAAAATGATTTTGTGGAGAGGGTTGCAGGTATTTTCGGCTCCAGCTCGGTCCCGATAAAAGCACCGTGACCCATTTAGAAATAACCGACGGCCGACGGCCATGTCGCTGCAGCTCCCTGACCCCGTGCCTACCATCTCTACGGTATCAACTCTGGAGCTGCAAATTCTTCGGACGCCCACAATTATTCCGGCGGGCATCGCTGTCTAAATGCAACGCGGGGCCGAGGTCTTGAATTAGCAGCTTCGTAATCAAACCGCCCGCTCCCCTTTAACGAGAACACCACCTGCTGCTGGTTAAACCTGGCTGCAAACATGACCAGAGCACACAGCATGATGTTATTATATCATCACTGCCACTGGAGGAGCTCACGTTTGGCTCAAGCTCGTCTTGGAACATCTTGACAACTGTAGCCGTTGAAGGATCTGACATTTACTGCTACTTTACTTGTTTTAACATTCACAAGCTGGTGTTGATTGTATTCTGGCCCCCAAACAATCTCCCATTGAAGACTATGTTAAAAAGGAAAGTTAGTTCTACTGGTTCTAAGAAGAGAAGATGGACAACACTCTTATGTCTGACAGTGGTGTGAACCTTGTGTGACGTAATCACGGCCGGCGTGTGGTCGCGCACCTCTGAACGTTTTTTAAATTTGCGTGCGCGATCACGTAACCGTCACAAATAATTAACTGATAAAAACACTTTTTACATGTGTGAGGATTAAACAAAGACCAATTCACTTTAAATTATTTAGAATAATGAGGTCTTAAAAATCTACATTTGAGTTTACAGATAATAATCCCTCCTCGTCATTGTGCAGGTCGGTTTATGGCGTTTTGCCGGTTGCACCTGCAGTCTGTGAGCATATTTTTAGGCGATTCAGCTTTTTGATTCCTCAGTTCATTTTGTTTTTTTCGGCCGTTTAGCGCACAGAGTATAAACGCCTCCGTTCATGCTCGGAGCTTGCACACCGTCTGTGGAGGCTCACGCTACGGCGCCAAGAACAAGAGACCTGTCAATCACCGTGTAGCCCCGCCCTAAAGCATCCCCTGCTTTATGGTCTGTGTGACTCTAAATGGACCATCATGTACTAAATGAACATCATGCTGTATTGAAGAAGACTTGAAACTAGAGATTGAGACATAAACTCATGTTTACAATGTTTACTGAGGGAATAAATCAAGAGAGAAGTAGAGTCATTTCCTATAGACTTCTATACAACCAGAGGAGTCTCCCCCTGGTGGACATTAGAGAGAATGCAGGTTTAAGACACTTTCACATCAGCTTCACTGGGCAGAACCAGAGGTTGCCGTCTGGTATTTATGCTATGCTATAAATGCTAGCAGCGGGACGAGGCGCCAGGGCGTCAATTCTGCATTGAGCGCTGCATGTTTGATCCGCCTGAGCAGCCCGGGCAGCAGTGACCGTCAAGATTTCTGTACATTGTAATTAAAGTAACATCTGTATATTAATTTCCATATTCAACTGATGGTTTACTGTATTTGCTGCTAGTACTGAACACGATATAACTATGTTGTGTTTGTTATAATTGGTATAAAAAACATATTCTGTTGCCCAAAATGTCAAGCTTCTGCTTTCAGTGGTCTTCTTTGCATCAAGACAACAGTGTTCCTGGAGGAGTGTTATTTATAACTGACCACAACTCTCACAATTTGGTTGCTTCATTGAGTTGACCAAGACGTTTTTCCCCACAATGCCCACTTTTGTTTTTTTTACAAAATGCACAGTAAAAGCCCTGCTCTGCAATTTCCCAATGTGTGTCTGTGTGGCGTCTGCACTTAAAATCACATCCAGCGCTCACATTTACACTCTGAGCATTCGCTTCCAGCAAGTTAAAACCTGATTAGCTTCCGGGACACAGTCTAAGGACTTAATGAACAACATGGTTTCTTCCGTTACCGTCCTCTCCTGTTCTCCAAAGCTGGAAGCAAACCGTGTTTGGAGGCAATGTCAGTGCGAGGAGAGTAAACAGCGCTGTTGGCTTCAATTTACGATTTCTGGATGTCTGAGGTCTGAGCCAGCGCCGTCCTCTGACCAATACATACTGGAGCTGTGTGAATTTGCCAAATACCATTGCCTGAGTGAATGCTCCACATAGCACCCTTAATTAGCCAAACGTGGTTGAGTCTATAATTAACACACTAAAGCCCCATTCACTCGGGACTATAGTGTTACCAGGAGATTCTAAATGTACTGATATTTCCCCCGGATACGATGTCAAAGCGCGGCGTAACATCCACTTGTATCACACATATTACACAATATTAAATATCATCACTATAGTTATATTATAAAGGTTGATTTAGGGTATACAATGCTCACAAAGACCTCTTGCTTCGATGCCAATGGGTCTGCAAGCTGTGGAGTGAGATGGGCCTCCTGAATTAGCAAAATGCTTTTATAGAAAATATATTTAAATACAAATTATAAGTCAAGTTGCAGTTTACATCCATGTCTGTCGAAATAGTCCTCGCGTTATCATTTTATTCTAGTAGCCATTTGTGTGAATTTATCATAGGTAGCGTATGAATTCTTGAGTTTTGGCAAAATAAACACTGCTGCAAATTCTACAACACACATACTATACAAATACAAATAACTAGCATGGGACGAATATTCTCATGTTACCCCTGTGTTTGGCAAAGTACGGGAGGGAATTTGGGCTGGAATCGTTGATTATTAAACGTCGGACGTGGCAGATTCACACCGGATTAAGATCACAAATTATTACAAATGACTGAAGGTGCCCAGGATACACTAGTCCCGTGTGAATACATCAGTACACACATGAGAACACGTTTCATAACTTGCCGTCCCCGGTAGACGAATACCTTTCTCGTCATCCTCCAAACTATTCGGAGAAGAATCCCAGCTCTGTTTCACAAGCAGCTGACTTAATGTCCAACGCTGGAGAGGGAGAGCGGCGCAAAATCATAACTCATGACCGCCGGTCACAGAGTCCCCGCTTAGACATACCTGAGGAAATGTGATTTAGAGTTATTGGTTAACGTGCATCATGGGACGCGGCACAATGTGCCCTGAGTGTGTGTGTGTTATGCAGCGACTCAAGAGCGGTTATCAGGAGAGGAATCACATGAAGCTCGACCCCTCGTTCTCTTTCAGCATCGGAGACCAAGCTAAATATTTTCAGAGGCGTCAGATGGAAGTTTTTATGCACGAAGCATAAGTGTGTATGTGTGTGTGTGTTAACACTGTACAGCTCCATCCTTGCGGGGAACGCTTTGCGGTCCAAAATTACTGTAATGGGCCTTTTCCTAACAGGAGGGCAGAGGTCATTGTGTGAAGTCAGGCCCCGAGAGGAAATCTCACCAAATCACACACACACGAAGAAAATGCCTGAACGAGTCCTGCGGAGGAACCTTCCCAGATTGGGAGCTTTTGGGTTGGTCGCTGTGTGACAGAACGAGAGAGAAGGAATCGGAGGATAAACACAGGAGGGGAGATAAAGCTTCAGGGTGTGAAGGAAACCTCTTACTCAGCAGTCTGCCGAACCTTCAGTCCCACACTCTCATCCTGACCCTCCTGTGTGAGCGATGTCCAGGAAGGAGCAGCCTTGAAGGATCAACCAACGTGCATTTTGTTATCGTGTATTTGTTCAACGTTTCCTCGTACAAAAGTTCGCAGGATATCTTACGATAAAGTTACTCTTCATTTGTCGCGTGTTTTCCAACGAAAGTCCAGCAACACGTGTCAATTTCCGCTCGTCACATGCAGATAGTCTTTTCAAAATAAACTTCAGATTTCATCGGAAACAACTCAGTTAGGTTTAGGAAATAAGATAGTGAAGTACTCGGTTAGGTTTGGGCAAAAAAACGACTTAGTTAGGTTCAAGAAAAGATCGTGAAATACTTTGTTAGGTTTCGGAAAAGATCGTGAAGTACTTTGTTAGGTTTCGGAAAAGATTGTGAAGTACTTTGTTAGGTTTCGGAAAAGATCGTGAAGTACTTTGTTAGGTTTCGGAAAAGATTGTGAAGTACTTTGTTAGGTTTCGGAAAATATCGTGAAGTACTTTCTTAGGTTCAAGAAAAGACCGTGAAATACTTTGTTCGGTTCAGGAAAAGATCGTGAAATACTTTGTTCGGTTTAGGAAAAGATCGTGAAATACTTTGCTCGGTTCAAGTAAAGATCGTGAAATACTTTGTTCGGTTCAAGAAAAGATCGTGAAGTACTTTCTTAGGTTCAAGAAAAGATCGTGAAATACTTTCTTAGGTTTAGGAAAAGACCGTGAAATACTTTGTTCGGTTCAGGAAAAGATCGTGAAATACTTTGTTCGGTTTAGGAAAAGATCGTGAAATACTTTGCTCGGTTCAAGAAAAGATCGTGAAATACTTTGTTCGGTTCAAGAAAAGATCGTGAAATACTTTCTTAGGTTTAGGAAAAGACCGTGAAATACTTTGTTCGGTTCAGGAAAAGATCGTGAAATACTTTGTTCGGTACAAGAAAAGATCGTGAAATACTTTGTTAGGTTTGAGCAAAAAACAACTTAGCTAGGTTTAAGAAAAGATGGTCGTTTGGGCTAAAATAACTGCGGAAGCGCCGTAACTGAAGTATGCAAGTTACGTAACAAATAAATGAACGTTGACCTCAGCGCCTCCTGGGTGAGAGATCGCTGGTTGTTAGACTCCTCCGCACATTATTATTCGTGTGTATAGCTACGAATGCTGTAAATAAAAAAGACACGGAAACAAACACACATGAAAACATGAAGAATACGCAAGTCTTGCTAATGAGAAAGATAACGATCATCAGTTCAGGTTGAAAAGGACTCACAACAACATTTCTTAGGTATGATGTGGCACTTCAGAAATATTTGTCCTCTCCTCTCTTCATCCTCCTCACAAAGCTCCTATTTGTATCAGAGAGTCATCACTGCATTCCCGCTGTTTTGGGCCCCATGTTTTGACCCCCACAACAATCCACACATTATTGAGCCAAGGACCTCTGGCTCTCTGGGCAGCCTGGAGCTCCGATAGGCCCGATGAGAGGATGAGAGATGAGAGCACAGTGGGAGCTTTGTGAGATGAAACAAAAGCCGCGTCCAATTAAAGAAATCTGGTCTCTCCCGAAGTGGTGATGGTAGTTTGCCAAATCAGTTTCATCCTGCAGGCAGAGACGGCCTCGCTCTCCTGGGTTTTACTCAGGAGGTTGGATGCCGAGGTGTTTGGTGTCGATAACAGACGTGCGACTCTTCTTCTTGCCAACTTTGAAAACGAGTCCCTTAATTTGCCAGTTTAGTCCGTGGACTATAAATGAACGACGTGTCTGCAAACTAATCAACACAAATTAGCCGGATAGGGAGGAATGTGTTTGACGTGTACTTCAAAGTTTGGCCCGTCCACTAACGAGGAGGGGGCGGGGTTTATGACCTGTCATTCAGTCAGCCACCGCAGGGGAAGCGAGATATTTTGGCTTCACGTCGGCCATCTTTCCCAACAGTCTGTGGTTTAGACGTTTTGATGGAAAACAAAACAAAGTGAGAGCATGTGCTTCTACGTGACTCCAGCAGTGGATGACTCTCCATGTCACTTGAGGGAAATAAACCAACCGGACAGTTCTTTGTCTCTGCAGCCACACACCGATAAAAACGTCCCGTCGTTAAAAGTTTCATGTGCTTCATTTTGCGTCTGGCAGGACTACAAACGTCCCTCCCCGACAGCCTCCGATGGGTGGAAGGGCGTTCAGGTCAGAGGTGAAAGGTGACGAGGTCACAGCCTGAGCTATGGGAACCATTGCCATGGCAACAGAAGCAGCCCTGCAGGCCCAATGAAGTCCTGCCTGCTGCTGAAAGAGACGGGACTGACCTGGATTTCTGAATTTCCACTTTGAACTTGGATCGACCTGTAGCAGCATTTTTGTGCATCTTTGGAGAACAATAATTCAACCCCTTCAGCAGCAAGAAGGCCCAAAAGCAAAGAGGCAGAAGAGGATTGACTGTGGCATGAAAAGCAGCTCAACGATCATCCATCACTCCCATTTAGAACAATAAATCGCCTGCAATGTTTCGTCACCAACGGGTCTGGTGGCGTACGCACAGCCCTTCGACGTCGTGTCCGTGGGGATGTGAGTTAAAGTGATCTTACGCCAACAGCGGCTCCTGCAGTGGCCCTCTGCTTCGTCTCCGTGTTGCTGCAGGGAGGCACTCGCGGATCTCGCTCGGACACTTGAGAAGCAGACTGAGCACGAAGCTCTCCAGAGCTGATGGGACACTCCACTGCATTCCCGCAGAAGTAGACGTCCCGGCGCTGGTTGAGACTCATTTTGTCTCAAATCGTCTAAACGTTTAAACTGCGAGGAGCCGTTGATGGTGGGTGTATGTGCGCGGTGAGACAGGGAGGGTTGCACGCTTCTCTCCCTCTTTGTCAGCGTTTACTTCCCACCGGAGGGAATGCAAGTCAAACGCTGATTCACAACACTTCAGGCCGATCGGCACGGTCGCGATCTCTCACCTCGTGCATCGATGTTTCTCGTTACAACCTCCACGGATTGGAGGGTTAACGCAAATATACATTTGCTTTGGATTAGTGAGCAGTTGGATGTGATTGAGACCCACAGTGCTAAATGCATTAACATAACCAGTTCTTGTTCAAATAAACTGCACACATGCAACGCTACAAAAACTACATCTTGCACTGAGCAACGCTGACATTGAGCAGAAGCCCCACACAGTCGTCTCGCACTGACAGGACAAACAGTCAGCAAGCGTTTGAGTTCCCCTGCTTTGATTCGGGTTCTATATTCTGTGTTGGGAAATTGAGGGGAATATTTGTTTTTATAGCGTGAGTCACTGGGGGAGAAGAAAAAAAAGAAGAAGAAGGAGGATAACCAAACACAACCTCAAGGAGGAAGTCTTAGGACACAAATGAGACATTCCAGCGTAGGTTGTTTAATTGTACGCTCTCGTTTCTCTGCGCTGCTGTTGCCAGATGTTCTGAGATGTTTGGCAACAACGATGATGGATTCTTCTGACCGGCTGCTGCTGCTCCGCGACCGTTTAGAAAGCAGAGTCGTTGTGAAACAGAGCGATTTGGAACATTGTTCCGTCACTGAAGTCCACGGGGCGCAAACACACACTGAGACAAATAAAACTGAAGTGCCGGCGTGATAATAACATTTCTGCACTCTGTTGTTGCTGCTTTTCAGCTTAATTGGCCGCGTATGTGTGCACACAAGGAGTGTGACTTGTTTTTGTATCGCTCTAAATGTAGTTACAACCGCTCAGAGCAAGGAGAAAGAATAGACGGGACGATTTTAGTGTGTAAAAAAATAGGTTTTGTATATATACATACATATACTGTATAGATACATACATACACAAATAAAAGGTCCTGGTTTGAATGGGGCCTCTCCCGACATGAACTCTTTATTTCAGTATGATCGCTCACAGATTCCAGAGGAACAGAAATGATCTCCAAACAGCCGAAGTATGTCTCAGATGTTTCTCTGCAGCGTCTCGTTTGTCAAAGGTTTATGACTTTTGGCATTTTCATTTCAAAGCCACATCCCAAACGCACGCAGCACGATGCAGAAGTAGCCGTGCCAGATGCATTAATGTCGACACGACACGGGCGGCATCAACACTAATGATTCCAAGACGATGCAAAGAACTTATCGACGACTAATGGACTGAATAATAGGCCCACTGTGTATTCATGAGGTTTCAACGAGGACGCAGAGCTTCCTGCACTCTCACACCAGCGTTTCCACTCATGCTGCTTCCTGCGTTCATCGACAGGTGCACACACACACACACACACACACACACACACACTACAACAAGCTCAGCTGTTGCACACACGCCTAAAGCGGCGGCATGCCAGTAATCGCGGTCTGCAGGCGAGCAGATTCAGGGAGGCATCCTCGTCCTGTAAGTCACTCTTGGAATCGCAGACTCCATTCTGAACCTGGGCTGAAGTGGGTCATCAACACTCACAAATCCCGTCACTGAGGAGGAATCCAGGGTCCATGCATGCGTAATGAAGCGCGGCAGACACACCCATGTCCCTCATGTGTTTCCCCCCCCCCCCCCCCCCCCCCCCCTCTGTGTAATGAGTGTAATGGCAGCAATGTGTGGCTGAACTCCTGTGAAAAAGAAGAGCCTGTGACTTGTTTTGTATCGACGCATTATTAAAGTCTTTGCTCCACACGTTACAAAACACATCAGTCAGCGGCATCCGGAGGCTCATCTGTGGGTGATATTGTATCCCGGTGGATTGATTCTGACGGCAGCGAGCAGCAGCGATGGCTCCAGACGAGCCGGGAACCAGGTATGCGCACCTTCTCCTCTTACCGCCGAGCTCGGGTTCAATCACGCAGGCAATGCTTTGATGCCTCCTATAAATGATAGTGTCAACGACTCCCCCGCTTAAATCCTGCCAGCCGCTTGGCGTTGACCGCAGGCGACTGCAGAGCGGCGCGTATCGCCACGCACCTGTCGCCGCCGCTCGACGGCTGAAAGAGGACGACGCCTGCCGTGGTGCGGTCGCCAGCTGAAGGGCCAAACTTGGTCGGGTCTATTTTGAAAGGAAGGGTGAGACGACGAAGGAGACGGAGAAGGAAAACTGAGAGGTTTGGATGTTTAGAACCAGACGTACCGGTTTATGTCCTCTAACTCTAGCGTGTGTTTGTGTTCATGCAGGTAACTACCGTGTGTTTAGTGCTGGGGGGGGGGGGGGCATATTTATAGGAACACATTTGAGATCAGACTGGGTCCATTTCTCATTGTTAGTGTGCTGCATCAGAGACAAACAGCTCATTCTATCATTCCAGAGCACTCTTGCGCTTCCCCTGGACACCCTGGGGGTTGGTGTGTTATCCATTCCTTTCTGGTAAATGGGAAGAGATACGGTAAACTGATCCAAGGTCTGCGTAAGAGCAACAGTCATCCTCAGCATCAAGCCGAAGTATAGTGCACGGCTCACTTCTAGCTAGTTGCATTTTGGCAACAAGGAGCTTTTATGAAAATGTTCCCCACTTAAGCACATTTACAAGATCCCTCCTGGAGTACAAATACGAGCAGCACATGTGACGAAATGTGCTTTACCACAAAAACATGAAAAAGGTGAAAAGTCCATGACCCAGTTTTCCACAATCAGGATGAGAAGGAGGAAAAAAAAGAGGCCAAAGATCCGAATGAAACCGAAATTCTTCCGGCATGAAATGGTCTAAGTCTGAATGCAGCTTGTGGATCGATGTGCAGGCATCACAGATGTCATCATGTCTGCCAAGTGCATCTGAATCGAACCCGTCCGTTCATCACACTATCCCGGTCAGGGTCACCGGTGGAGCTGGAGCCAATCCCAGCATGCATCATTGCATCCAGTCTACCGCAGGACGAGCACACAGACAGACCCGTAACAGAGTTAACCAAGCCCATCGAAGGGTTGAAACCAGGTGTATTGCATTAGCGACACAGGTTAGGTCAGCCATGCGGCCTCTGTGATTCCAGTAAGTGTTTTGAAACCACCTGCTGCTGCCAGATTACCCCCCCCCCCCCCCCAAAAGACAGCTGTGTGAGTACATGTGCACACGCGTTTGCCCTTATCCACTCATGTTTGCGTGCACGCACGTGCACTGGCGTGTGCGTCAGGAGCGCCCAGCTCACGCATTCCTCTTGGATGCAGTCAGTGCTGGAGGAGGAGACCTGGACTGTTGAGTGTGTCAGGACTGTGAGGGGGGAAACGAGGGAGCGGGAGGAGAGAAGGTCAGCGAGGAACACTCGGTAAGAACAACTGTATGCAGTTCAACGCCAAGGATTACGCCACACACACACACACACACACACACACACACACACACACACAAGCTCACCAAAACGTGATGCACCAATTCAAAAAAACACTTTGCTGGATCCTGAAGGCAATTTCCTCCCTCGTATTCGTCCAGAAATCATTTCATAACTCGGGGACAGCAGTTGTTTTTTCCGATGACACACGTACAGGTGTACACCCCCCACCGAGGACCCCCCGTCCGGAGCCCCGAGGGCGGCTCTTGGAAGCTTCTTTCTGATCCCGGTTCCCCCGACCAGCGTTGGTCCTTCTCTCGTCCAGAAAGCCTCCTCCTGGGAGGCCCGATTACGCCGGGGCTCGAGGGCGGACAACAGATCGGAAAGCTCTGCTATTGTGTTAGCGTGTGTTAGCGTGTGTGTGTGTGTGTGTGCGTGTGTGTGCGTGCGAGTGTGTGCGAGTGTGTTGAACAACCACGCTGGTCTCCACATGCGTCGTTCATAACGGGAGATTCGACTGGTTGTGCAACATTTTGTACGTCAAAGTCACCAATCGTTGTTTTGATTATTTTCAGCTAGAAAAATGAGGAAATCACAGCTGGCTTAATCTAGTCAGTGCTGCAATGGAAAGTAAACCCACGACTAGTAATAAATATTGGTATTTGAAAGTAAAAGAAAAAACATGATGCCCATTTATTACCAAAAAAAAACCCCATTTGTAAAATATATGAAAATATAACAAACAGAGGTTTAGATTTTTTGAATCAGACGTACTTAATGGAGGACAGCAGACATACTTGGGGGGGGGGGGGGGGCATGTGTATGAAAATAATGAATTTGTGATGCATATTGGGATTTTATGTAACATGCACACAAAAAAAAAAAATCACTGGGTAAAAATCACCAATGCTAGAATATCCTAAACCTGCATTCTCTCTAATGTCCACCAGGGGGCGACTCCTCTGGTTGTATAGAAGTCTATAGAAAATGACTCTACTTCTCTCTTGATTTATTCCCTCAGTAAACATTGTAAACATGAGTTTATGTCTCAATCTCTAGTTTCAAGTCTTCTTCAATACAGCATGATGTTCATTTAGTACATGATGGTCCATTTAGAGTCACACAGACCATAAAGCAGGGGATGCTTTAGGGCGGGGCTACTGTGATTGACAGGTCTCTAACAGACCATGAAGCAGGGGATGCTTTAGGGCGGGGCTTACTGTGATTGACAGTTCTCTACAAGAGCTGTATACAGCGTCTCTATGTCACTCCGCAGTCCAAATGTGGTAACTTTCCTTCATTGGTCGCGAAAAAAACAACAACAGTAAAACCTAAGCTGAGAGGAACCGCAGATTGTTAATATAAAAATATTGATTATAGCTGCTTTAAAACAGCCGGTCATTAAGGACTTTTTAATTATTTATGCACAGTTAAAAGTCAACAAGTAATAATACGATACATCAATACATTGACTAGCGTAGACGCACTAATGGAGACTTCCTGATCCTGGTCTCTCTAAGCTGTTCAGACCCCGTTCCTGAACCCAGCAGCATTAGCATAGCATAGCGTAGCATTGAAACACTTTCAACATAATCTGAAACGTCAACAGTGATTTCTCAACATAAAGTCAACTCTTGTGAACTCTTGTCATCTTAAGTTTGCGCCACCAGATTTTCTCTCCACCTCGCAACACACACACACACACACACACACACACACACACACACACACACACACACACACACACACACACACACACACACACACACACACACACACACACACACACACACACACACACTGCGGTCGACTCTCCGACATCAAACCACAGCAACTAATCTCCGTCCCAGGAGGGTTCGTCTTTGATCTGCATGTTGTCGCAGCTCACGGGGAACCTCCACGCAGACAGAACCCAGAACAGGAAGCTGCTTCATGCTTTTTTTTCTGCAGAATTCTGCTATAAAGTAGAACATCTAAATGGATTCCATGAAGGTTAGAAAACATCGCATGAGGCCTACGTAACTGCTCGTAACGCCATGTTGTTTTACAGCAGACCCATAGCTGCTATCGTTGTCGCTTTCCATCGATTCAAATGGCAGCTGTAAATCACTGGAGAATTTGGCACGCGTTGATTTTTTTTAACTACGCAGGAACCGCGTGACCTTTGACCACAAAGCAGAGCCGAGTGGAGGAAGACGAACGGCGTCAAATGATATATTCTGAATACTTTAAGTGCAGCTTAATGGCTCTGGGCTTGAGGTTCCTATGTCGCACATTACATCACCTAATTAACGCGAGCTAAACTAAGGCGGGCTTTCGCTGACGTGACAGCTTGACGACTGTTTTAATGTGCGACAGCCAAGCGGCGCTGGGTGTGTCGGTTGGAGGGGCTTCAGCTGAAACCACGTCCAGGGTAAAGAGACCCCTCAGTGCAACAACTTAACCCTCTGAACCCCAAAAAAAACCACCCCGGCGGGATTGAAAAGCATGTTTTCTTTAAACAATCACCAAAACTCCACCGTTCATTATAGCCAGAAGCTGTAAAAACGTCATCATCATCTTTACGACGGTCTTTAAACACGTCATGTGTGACGAACGCTTCTGTCAGAACGAGCAGCCAAATCGAAGCTTTAAATTGTTTTATTTCAAGTATATTTCATACTTTATATTTAATATTTTATTCAACATGTCTCTTCTTAAATCTCGCCTCGAATGAACCTTTAACTTGAACAAGATCCTGTAGAAAACATAAAATTCTGCGCTCCTAGGGAGCCATGATTAATTCACCTGAGACCAACAGTCACGTGACAAACATTCTGTGAAACGTTAGCTGAACTGCAGGCTGCTGATCACGGAGCAGAGCGGGAGAGGCTGTCATACAAATGTAAATAGTTCAATGAATACAGCATGTGGAGACGCAATTTATTTTCCCAACATTGGCAACACTTGGAGAAATGTTGGATATATAAATTCCATTGTTTTCCAATTTTTGTAAAATAAATTATTGAAGAAATTAAACTTGAGTTTTTTTCTTTTTTATGATTTATGATGAATAACTGTGTTATTCTGGATAACATACATGTTTGAGCAGTTTCAGCTTCTGGCCATGGTTGTGCTGTTTCCATAGAGGTGCAGGATTTACATGTTGCAGCAGTGGCGGCTGGTCAAGAGAGGGCCATGGGGCATGGCCCCACCATGAGCCACACGGGAAAAAAAAAAAATGTATAATAATCATAAATTATACAAATTGTCAATATTTGTGTTTTTTAACTATGGAATGTACCCAGTAATGTGTGTACAATATGATATCTTTTCCTGCTCGTCCTCTCCCCCTGTGTGCTCGTCTGCTCGTGCTCTGCCTGTGTGCGCGACACTCTGAGAGCGCGCAGCGAGGGGGGCTTGATCGTTTTAGCCCAAAAGAGGCGGGTCTATGAAGCCGTTTAGCCAATTGCTGATTCAAGATATAAATGAGTGACATACAATTTAGCCAATCAGCGCCTCAAATAGATTCAGCTGTGGGCCAGAACGATCAGGGCCCCGGAGCTGCGCGTTCTCGTCAGGAGAAGTCTCGACAGGCGACCGCGCCAGCGCGAGCTCTCCTCCTCCAAGACCCGTTTGAGAGGAGAACTTTGAGGAGATTCTGCAGCCAAAGAGCTGATATCAGATCAGCCTGACCTCACAACCAGACAGCAGACTACATGCGAAGCGTCACTACTTCGTACAAGTCAGTCAATCAACTTCCTTTCTTCCGAAAAGTACGCTGATTACTTCAACATACCATACGTATCCACAGGTTATCCACAACTTAATCCACGTAGATCGTTCCATTTAACACGTTTCATAACACATTTCCTAACACGGTGGAAAACTGTGCGGCTCCATCCTGCCTCAGATATTACTCACCACTGTCAGTAACTGTCAGTGTCCTTAAAGTGACAGTTGTCTGTCACTTACATGTATTTCTTACTATAACAAATGATAACGACATCCTTGTAACATTCACAGTAGAAACAGAAGTGATTACAGTTAAACATGTAAATACAAGTGAATATTTAACAGCACATTGAATTTGGCTCCTACAGATGTTAAATGAACAGTGAAAACTCATCATAGCTTAATTTAACATCAGTATTCATAATTACACTTCATGTTTACTTCTCCTGATCTTTACCTCCTATAACAAGGTCCATAGGGGCATCTCAATAAATAAACATGTTATATTATATTGTATTATATTATATAAGTGTTATTTACTGCTTTTTTTCATGTTGGAATAAATGTTAAATATTTAACTGCCAAGTAATAATGCGTGTTTGATGCAAAATTTTTTTTGCATGAAATCATACTGGGATGTTTGCTGAAATTGATAGGATGGCCCTCCCTAGAACATTTTCCACCAGCCGCCACTGTGTTGCAGTGAAAAACACGGCCACAGAGAGTAACATGTGAGTAAAAAATAAAATACAAACCGCCCTGAAACTGCTTGGGGTTCAGCGGGTACAGAGTCATGAAACATGCGGTGTATCATTGCATTTAAAAATGAAATTATTGAAAAAGCACATGTACGCTAACCCAATTAAGAGCGGGAACAGTGACAGCTACACGGGGGGGGGGGGGTTTCACTTCACATGATTTACGCTGCAGAGCTCATCTTGAACAGTGAAATCCAAAACAACTTCCATTTTAGATGGAAAACAGACTCGCAGCTTCTTGGATGTGAATCACCTGCTACCCCCTCAGACTCTTCTCCTCCTTCTCCTCCGTCTCCTCCGTGTCCTCCCTCTCTCTCTCCCTCTCTCTCTCTGCGCCCCGACGCTCCGTGAAGATTGGCACCATATGTTTTTCAGAGGGGGATCCTGCAACATGCCTGGCTGCAGGGGCCTCTGGCAGAGCTGCATGCTGGGCCTCTCTGGATTCAGTAACCTCGCTCGGTACTTTACCTTTACATCAACATGGCACCGGGCCCACATCGCCGGAGGGGGGGGGGGGGGTTCTTGCTTTCTGTCTCCTCACCTCATCCATCCACCCCCCCCCTCCTCCTCTCTATACATGTTCACCTCCCCCACGTTCATCTCCATACAATAGAGAAAAAAAACACCAATTTGTTTCCAACTGTGTCTCATTCTCGGGTGTTGACCTTACATCAAGTTCTGTGTTCGTGCTCGTTTGCCGACAGTAAAAGGAGAGAAAACCGTCCTGCCACCGGCTACAGTTACAGTAAATACACGTTAACCTAATAAGTGTGTTGACATGAAAAGTGGCCGCGCGGTTTGGTGTCGTGTCTCCGTTCGTCTTCTCTCTCATCCATTCAGCTTTGCAAACCGTTGGCTAGTTGGTTTGTGTTGAAACGCACAGATTGTTCGTAAACAGGAAACAGGCCGCGACGTGCCGTAAAAACCTCCGAGACTGAATGAGCGGTGTCCAAAGAATGCTCCTAAAACCTGAATAATACCGGCACGTACCACGCGCTTTGATCGGAAAATGCGGAATAACATTCTGAATATTGTCATATTTGGAATAATACTTGGATAGGAGGGTTCATGTTAAGAGAGAGTGAGTGTGTGTGTGTGTGTGTGTGTGTGTGTGTGTGTGTGTGTGTGTGTGTGTGTGTGTGTGTGTGTGTGTGTGTGTTAGTTATTGGGAGGTTTAAAATAGATTTTTTTCGAACATGAAAAGCGAACATCCAACAGAGCGATGAGGTGTTTTGCAACAAACCAGCACGCTTCCACTAAAAGTCAAACCATAAGTGGAGAGCAGCGTCGCCAGAAAGATAAGAAAACAAATATCAGATATACAGGAAGTACATTTCACGGGAGAGATATTTTATCGGAACATCCAAAAGGGCCTCGATACCCCCCACAGCCTCGCCAGCATCACTGGTTCTTTCATTCCAGCGGCTCGATGTCTGTTAAACAAAAGCAGACGGAGTCGTGTGATTGATAAACGGCGAGCTGTGCATCACGCAGGATGAGTCAGGAGATGAATGCGAGTGCTGTTGGCTACTTTACGCATCTTGTACTTTGTTTGGCAAAGAATGCGGCGCTATAAATGCATCTGCATGTTCGACAAACGTGTGTGCGCTTTGTTTCAGTCCCTGGTTTCAATTAAAGACTTCCCGACACAATTGAAACAATATATAGCTCCAAGGCTCTTGACTTGAACAGCGCGCACACGCACACACACACACACACACACCCACTCGGTTACGCTACATTAGTGTTATATCTCACAGCTGATGGCAGTTACCTCTCGTTAGTGTGCTCGAAGATAACAAAGACAGAAGACTGAAGGAGAACTATCTCGTGGTCACGATCTGTCCACAGACAACAGAAAACTGTGTGTGGATACTGAGGAGCTAACAGCTAACAAGACAACGACGTAAAAGCAGAATTTACAATAGCGAAGCAGAAATCTGATTCCCAGATGATGGGGAGACGAGCGAATATGTTGAACCAAAAGGGAACTGTTCTCCGCCTTTGCACTGCAGGTGAAAGTAGCTAATGAAGCTGGAATACTTTGTTTTATGACCAAATATCAGTCAAAGTGTTGACAGCATCAGTCTCAGTTGCACTTCGTGTTTAATGCTACTGAGCACTTCACAATACGGCACAAAGAAATGGGAGAAGTCACGAAGAAACAAGTGAGGAATGACGATGAATGAATGGTTGATGAGTCTGTTTCAAGGACTATAGCGTAGATAATAATGAGTTACTGTAAGTAATCTCGATAATCTTTATGCAACGGGACAGGATCGTGGTATCGGAAACAGTCTGGTCTCCTTTTGTGATCTGAATAGTATCGACTTCGGATGCACGATCACAAAAGAAAACATCTAATTGCAATAAGTTTTTACGGACATTGTGAAATGAAGTTTATTCAATTTCTTTGAATCAGGGGCCGTGGACAAAAAAGCATTAATCTCAATATCTCAATAATCTCAATATGTATTATATACATAGGTCATGCAAAGCTGTAAAAACATGTCGTCAATAAGTAAGACATGTCAAATATATTACAGAAGTTATATATGAATCTGATATTAGTTTTTACTTCATTATTGTCAATTTCATTGAAAAACATGAAAATGATTATGGAGTGATTTTTGCAGGGCTCTGTACCAAACAGATGTTTTATTAAGTCTGTAAACGATGATGTCGGCCAGGACACCACAGTATTTAATGTAAAATGGTATTTTGACAGATTGTCTGGAATGTAATCTGGGAAACCAGCGTTTATCTTCTGATGATGATTCAGCTTTTAATTTGTTAACCCGGGCGACCACATCTTCTGTTTTATCGGTAACGGCTTCAGCATATTTTCATGGTTGGTCACAGAGAGAAATGCTTTCTCATCCTGGTGAATCACTGCACTTAGCATTCCCAGCTGTTGGCACAAGAGTTCTTACTTTACAGGCCCAGTAAGGACACATTTACACATTTTACAATTTAAAGGAGACTTGTGTTTAGGGTTTCTACTAGAACATGTTTACATGCTTTAATATCCCAACAAACGCATCATCTTTCTCATACTGTGTGTCTGAATATACCCGTATTCACCCTCCAACTGAATCGCTCCGTTTTAGCGCCTGTCTCTTTAAGAACCCCCCCCCCCCCCCTGAGAAGAAGCACAGTCTGCTCTGATTGGCTTCTGTGAAAAAAATGTTGCGCACCTTTGTAAAGGTAGCTCTCAGGCCGAGGGTGGAGATACTCGGAGATACTAGATGGAGGGCGGATTATTGTAATCGGCCTGCATGTGGCAAAGGAAGGGGAGCCAATTCTGACTGAATCAAGGCAGCACACAAGAACATGACTGGGTTTTCAGTTCGTGGGTTGGTAGCAGGCGGCAATCTGCGGTTCTGAAAAGTGAAGTCAATGCTAGAATATCCTAAACCTGCATTCTCTCTAGTGTCCACCAGGGGGCGACTCCTCTGGTTGTATAGAAGTCTATGAGAAAATGACTCTACTTCTCTCTTGATTTATTCCCTCAGTAAACATTGTAAACATGAGTTTATGTCTCAATCTCTAGTTTCAAGTCTTCTTCAACACAGCGTGATGTTCATTTAGTACATTATGGTCCATTTAGAGTCACACAGACCATAAAGCAGGGGATGCTTTAGGGCGGGGCTACACGCTGATTGACAGGTCTCTACCAGAGACGTATATGACGTCTCTACGTCACTCCTCCTCAGTCCAGATATGGTCACTTCCTGTTCACTGGTTGCAAAAAAACACGAGGCTTCAAAACTGCAGTCCACAAACCAACAGGCGACATCCCGATGAATACGGCCACTTCTTGTAGACAGTGTACGTACGGTCTGTAGGCACTCCACATACCCAAATGTTTCTGCACAAGCACTGAAATAAATGACGTGTCTCCTTCATATAAAAAGGTCCACAAAAAATAAAAGTATGCCGCGTTTGAGCCGTGTATCATCTGTGGTGAGAGAGTCTGTGGCTATGAAACAGAAGTACTACAAGGTTTCCAGGAGCACTCTCTGTCAGGAGGTTCAGGTTGACTAATCGAATTCCCCGTATAGATTTCCAGGCTGTGCTGTGAGGGGAAAAGGAAGTATGCAGACTTCTAGTGTGCGATGCATTCGTCACCTGCTGGGAGAGTAATCTCCACAAGCTGTTCTGTGGAAGAAGTCGCTCTCGGAGACGGCGGTGTATCGCGCAGACCTGTGCTGCCATTTTCCTGTCAAACCTGCACATCATTAGCAGCTTCGCTTCGCCTCGTTAACTTCAGTCGACCACTCGCACACTTCGCTTACACGCCATCGCTTCAAAAAACACTCCAGCACTCTCCGCTATCTGCCGCTTGTGGCCCCCATAAACCGGAGAGATTAGACGGGGCGGTTGTGACCGGCAGCCGTCGTCACCTCTTCGTTTATTCACTTTCAGAACCAGAGTGTCGTCTCTCAGGAGGCGACCTTTGACTCCTTCAGGGGAGGTCTGCACTTCTAGGAAAGCCCCAGCAAAAAGACACCACGAAAACACAAAAGAGACACAGATAACTGACGCACATGGGTTCGAGGCATGCCATTCCTCCCGGAGGATTCAGGATGTTTTGGCTGAACAAACACAAGCTTGTTTATGCTCTGAGGTTTCCAGATTCAAAGGAACTTGTTTTTGTTGCTGTAAAAAATGATTTTAGTGGAAAGACAAACATGAGTGCGAAACCGCAGAAGACTCTAAAATCCCCCCAAAGACGAATCTTATGTTTTGTTTCGAAGTGTCCTCGTCAATCACCGTGGCAGATTTGTGCAGCAACTCATAGTTTGGAGCCTTTCTCATTCCTTTCCTCGCCTCCTCGCATTTTAGTCCCGCCTACCGGAGGGACTGAGGAGCGAGGAGGGAGGAATCAAGGAGGCAAACAACATGAGACAAGACCCCATGACTTGGAGACTGATCTGGCCATATCAGGTGCTCTCCAAATGGACAGAGGGTGACGAAATATTACCCAAACACCCGAAGAGACAACAAACCAGCATTCAACGAATCACAGCACAGAACGAGAGACGGGAACGATCAGAAAATTACAAGACAACAAACAAACAAAGGAGGAGCGATGCAAAAGAGCTGCGGCTGCAGAACAATAGCAACGTCAACAACATTAAGACAAGAACATTATGGACTTCCACAGTAAACACACACACCCACTCGCAGACATTTGCATAAATATTTTAATTGTATACACTCGCACACCGATACCAAGCAGCAGCTGGAATGCTGTTGAGCAGCCTGACTCACTGCGGTTTGTCCAGTATGTTCCTGGTAGTAAACACGTGACGGGTCACGCACCCACGCAGCGACCACCCACCACTCCGTGTCCTCCGGCGGGACACCGAACGCGTGAGCCTGCGCGACATTCTGCCCATCTTTGATTGATCTTTCTCACCGCCGGTCGAGCTCGGACAGCTGCCGCTCGGACCTCCGTGTCTCTGGGACTCTCGCGTCGGTGACTCGGGTGACAGGAATCATGAAGCCGTCTCTCCTCCCGTCTGTCTCACAGAGATGGAAACCGTTCGGTGTCGGTGCTGGCAGGCCTCGAAACACACCAGCCTCGGTGGTGACCGATTCCACTTCGCAGGTTTCACTCGTTTTTAGTGGTGCGACGGACGCAACGGTTTCATCAGAACTGCTTGTCCGATGGTAAGAGCAACTACGCTTCGTCACAAAAACACAAACAAGAAGAGCTGAGACATGCCATGGGAATTTCAAAATAAATACGAGACATGTATATGTTTGCAACAATGAAATTGGATGGTTGATCTTTGAATCGATCCATATCGACGTATTCTCACACCTTTTATTCCAGTGGTCATGAAAGTAAATTGGCCGACATGAAGACAGAAAGAAAGTGGAACATGGTGAAAAGTCTACTGCCAGAGATCAAGTAATATGACGACAACTACAAACTAAAAATATATGCACACAAGCAGGAATAAGTCTTGTTTCCTTCAGCCAACAGCTTCCAAGAATGACCCCGACACGCAGTATCTTTTTAGGTACTCAGTCATTGATTTCACTTTCAGTTGTGTTCAAGATTTCACTGTTGGCAGTTTAAAAATGATGAACCCTGGTTTATATTCCAACGCCGAGTACAGGATGTAAATTCCCACACACTCATGTACACGGACGCAGCCAGGCAGAGAGAACAAGAAGATTTATGTGGCGGCTGTAGAACCCCTCACACACACACACACACACACACACACACACACACACACACACACACACACACACACACACATCAGGCATGACTCACGAAACGCTTTGACAGGAAAAACTGAGGGAGACATGTGAAGGATGCTGTCGGCCATCGAGGAAGAGGATGTCACCTGGCACAGCCATCAAACCCTCGCCGCTGTGCTGGTCATCTCATCACCACGCCCCCCCCCCTATAAATAACCCTCTTTGAGAGCCTATTGTTCCTGGAAGACCCCACTTTCGCCCTCATTGACTGGTGCTCTGGGAGTCTGGAACTGGGTCGGAGTTGAGACAGGCCTGGGGTCTGCACGGCAGGATGCTTCCCAGCCGGGAGTCAGGTGGATGGGGCTGCACTTTACAGCACAACTGATAGCCGTCATAATGTCGCCCCGTTACCGGAAACCTTCTCCAGCCTTTTACGACACACAACTCCTTCTCTCTCTCTCTTTACGACTGCTAAATGCATACAGCCAGCGAGTGCTGAGCTTGCAGACTTTCATTGGTCTTAATAGCAGGTCTGGAGAAAAACAAAAGCAGGCCTTTGTTCATGGCTCCACCGGAACATTAAACAGCAGTATGCTAACTGTTGTTGAACGCAGAGTTTCCTCTTGTGCTAATTAGCTTCCTTTACCCACACATTGCCAGCGCTGGTTGCTTGGTGGAGTAACAGTGAAGTCCACTAGATGGAGTGTTGTGGCCCTTTGGTCTGTGGGGCTCTGTGCCCTCAATAAATAAAGAAATATACTACATCATCCACATGTAAAACAACAGCAATGACTGGATATTCATGTACAATAGTGATAACAGGTCAGCGTGATACCTGCTCTTTTCTAATTCAACAAACATGTTCTGGTAGAAACCAAAAACACAAGTATGAACATTTCTCCCCAAAAGCTGGAAATGCTTTGGGGTGGATCTGACAACATTATGAGGAATCTAAATTACTGCCACATTGATAATAATTCTCCGAACCCACCCACTCCTCCCTCCTTCTCTGTGTGAGGCTGGAAGAACTGGGACTGAACCTCGTCTCATAAACCAGATCTTGATTTGTTCAGATCCACTGGTGTTGTTGTTTGTGTGTGGATGGAGCCCCCCCCCGGTCCAACCAGAGTCAAGGGGTCTTTAGAGGTTCTTAAACACCCTTTTAAGCGCTCCAGTCTGTCTCCTCTTGACTCCTCATGGTATGCGGATGGAGGCCCGGGACGAGGCTGGCTGGCTGGCCGGCTTCGGGCTGCGGCTCTTGTGGGAACCAGAATCCTGCCAACTACTACGAGGCGTTCCACTGTCAAAGAACGCAGTCGAAGCATGTTTGCGTTTATACAATCGCAGCGTGTGTGTGTGTGTGTGTGCGTGTGTGCGTCTGCGTGTGTGTGGCCGTGCATGTATATGTGGGTATGAGTGTTTCGTTTGCAGGCTTGCATGTACATTGCGTGTCCTTGTGATACTGAGCTCATGGCTCCGGGTCTCTTGCGTTTACAGCTTATGTGGCCTCCATTTGGGCACCATAAAACATGGTGTAGCCGAAATCTATAATTATGTCATGACAACTGTGACCTCAAATGAGGCGAAGTGTCAAAAGGGTTACTCACCACGGAAGATGTGCCGATCGTTTGGTCCAAAACAGAAACAGGCTGTAAACACACTTGTTAGACAACAGTTGCTTGTTTACACATCCAGCAGATACAGAGCAGCATTAGCATTCATTCTGAGTCGTGTTACTGGCCGCCTGGGCAAATGAAAGTCCATTATTCACCCTTCTTTTTAGCTGTGGTCTGATCAGAGATCAACTAGTCGCTAACTCGACCCGTTTACCGTTTGGTGCTGGGAAGATTGTGCGAAATGTTGTTTCTTTTTAGAGATTTATCGTCTAAAACAGTTTCCTGCTGTGCCTGGTACCAAAACACTTGTACAGTGTGTAGCATTTCGCGAAATCTATTTAAAGAAATGGAATATAACAGTATTAAGTCTTTTCTTTAGGGTATAATCACCTGAAAATAAGAATTGCTTCGTTTTCACAACCTTAGAATGAGCCGTTTATATTTACATATGGACTAAGTCCTCTTCACGGAGCCAGCTGCCATGTTTCACACTAGATCTTTAAGGTTGCGGGCATAGACTGTATTTGAGAAGTGGACTTACTCGTCACGACGTCACCCATTGGTTTGTGGTTTTGAAGCCTCGAGTTTGGCATTTTGGCTGTCGCCATCTTGTTTTTTTGCAACCAATGAACAGAAGTGACCATATGCGGAGGAGTGACGTACAGACGCCGTATACGGCTCTGGTAGCGACCTGTCAATCACAAGGTAGCCCCGCCCCTAAAGCAACTTTGAAGGGGACATAAAAAAAAAATAGTGATTCAACAAGCCAATCAGATTTGGCTCCGCTTTCCTATGTCACATGCAGACTCATTACGATGAATATTCTAGTATCTGCACCCAAAGCTTGAGAATTGGGCTTCTTAAAGAGACAGGCCCTAAAACGTAGCGTATGAATGTTAAAATGAGCTTGATAAGTCCCCTTTAACTTAAACCATGAGGTACACGAGGGCTTTTGGGAACCTATTTGAGATGTATGTTTGAATTTAAGAGTTGATTTGCCCTCGAGTGACAAAACACGCCACTGCAAATTCCATCTGTTTGGTAACACTGGGCGATACTATTCATGTGTCTTCAATCAGCTGACTGCAGTCAAGACAAGATGGAGTATATACGTGTGTGTGTGTGTGTGTGTGTTTAACATCCTATTACTAATACTTGTGCGAGTGAAGGGGAAGCACGACGTTGTACAGTGTGTCAGGTTGTGTGAATTACTCCGTGTCAACATGAAAGCAGTTAAAATAAAGAAAGTGTTGTTCTTAGTCATAAACATATCTGTAGGAGTCAGTCCAACAATAATACAGTGACTTTTACTGATCAGTGAGTCAGTGGTGGATTCATATCCTGTCTGATGCCAGTTCACGAATGAATGCTCTCCAGCTATTACCCTGGGGGGGATGATCAGGCTCACAACAATATTTAATTTACGACCATATTCCACATTCTCTGATGGACAAATAAAACACATGTGTGCCTCATTTCCTAGAACACAGGGAACGGGAACATTAAGAAAGGAAGAGAGTGTGACGGTCTTCATCCAGCTCAGAGTCCCCGACCCAAAAGCTAAAAGTGGAAAAATGTTGTGAGCAGATCCAAAAATAATGTGTTTCTCATTTTCTTTATATTTTGGTATCCGTCTCAAGGATTGCTTGAAAAGTAAATTTCATTACCTAAAATCAAATCTATAGGGCAAAGGGAGGGGAAAAAGCTGTTCCACGTTTAATCCAGTTGTTCCATAACTATCCAATTACCTTTACTAGGATTTCAAATTTACTGGGTAAACAGGAAATGTGTGTCCCACCCCCTCTGGATGAGATTATCACTCGTTTTTATGCAGTTCATTATTCCCCCCACGCACTCAGCACCATAACACTGACATCTACCCGGTAGGACTGTAGAAAACGTCTAAATGAAACGCTCATAAACTGCTTAGATCCCACTCATTTTCTCATTTAGCTCAATTGAAATCCTGTTCAATGGGCGTATTGGGACAGGTGAAACGTTCTAATAATTCTAGGAACCTTTATTTTTATTGTGTCCCCACCACAAGAACTAGGAACAATCGTGGCCATTTGGAGGGGCTTTCCTTTAGCTCCTATTTGAAAGTAGGTACTCTCCCAGCACAAGAGGAACCATGAGTGACGTAAGTGTACCATGACTGGTTGAACACATGCTAAATGAATCACAGGCAACAGCCATTTAAAAAACAACATTAGCCTTGTAAATATACAATACAAAACATAAACAAGTTTGTAACAAATAAAAACTAAAAAACAGTAGCACAAAGGCTAACCCAGTAGCACAAAGGCTAACCCAGTAGCACAAAGGCTAACCCAGTAGCACAAAGGCTAACCCAGTAGCACAAAGGCTAACCCAGTAGTATAAAGGCTAACCCAGTAGCACAAAAGCTAACCCAGTAGCACAAAGGCTAACCCAGTAGCACAAAGGCTAACCCAGTAGCACAAAGGCTAACCCAGTAGTATAAAGACTAACCCAGTAGCACAAAGGCTAACCCAGTAGCACAAAGGCTAACCCAGTAGCACAAAGGATAACCCAGTAGCACAAAGGATAACCCAGTAGCACAAAGGATAACCCAGTAGCACAAAGGATAACCCAGTAGCACAAAGGATAACCCAGTAGCATATACTGGCAGTGCATGTACATGCAACAGCTGGACGCTCCCATGAATTAGTGTTTGTCTTACTTTGATGTTTCTTCCTGTTTATCACTGGAGCGCTTATGGTATATGACAGAATACACTCAACATCGGAAAAGGTGCAGCAGCCCTTGAGATGATCACCGACCACCGAGCCAGACCTGCTGGACCAAACGCCAACTGCGAGAGGGAGGCTGTGTTGTGTCACAAACATATTATAATTACAACCATATTCCACATTCCCTGATGGATTAGTAAAACACATGTGCGCCTCATGTCCTAGAACACAGGAAACAGGAAGTTCGAGACAGGAAGAGAGCGTGATGGCTTTCATCAGCTGCTAATTCCTGATCCAGACACTTAACGTGTAAAAATGTTGTGAGCAGATCCAAAAATAATGTGTTTCTCATTTTCTTTTTGTTTTGGTATCCGTCTAAAGGATTGCTGGAAAACGTAATTACATTACCTAAAAGAAAATCTAGGGCTGAGGGGAAAAACAGCAACGAACTGCTGCATGGAGGAGAGAATGGTGTCCAGCTTTTAGCCCGAGGGGGGGCGATCAGGCTTACAACCATATTTAATTTACAACTATAGGGAGCCGAGATGGAAGCTGAGCTAACCAGCTAGGACCCGAGGCTAATCCACTACCCAGCCGAACCCGGGCTGACGAATGTTCGGTCGCAGAAAAATACGATGGATGAAATAAGACTCCAGGCAAACCCAGCGACAGGACGTCGGTGACTATTGAGCAAACATCTTTACAGAGACCTGTCTCTGTAAAGAGTTTTTAATGTTAAGATGTCGGCCACATCATGTTGCCCAGAGAATTGTTTGTGTTGCTGCTGTTTACATTCCACAGATGCAAATTTGTCGATCTATTATTATACATTTTTAAAAAGGTCACAAGAGCGTGTAGCGAACTGGCTGGCTTCCGTCACTTAAGCATTCCTATTGGCGATGTGAGTGCAAACAGAAAAAAAGCCTTTGAAGGTATGTAGTGTCTCGGAGGGGCTCCACAGTGGGCAGTTCTTCTCAGGGAGTCCCCAAAACAGTTTGGTCCCAAAAAAAAAACGCCTCATATCGCCAATTCCGTCGGCTCTTCTATTACTGTTCAGCCGGTGTGTAATGAACCAACACTCCCAAAAAACGGGTTTGAAGTTCTGTTCGTTCAGGGGAGTCACCACACCCCACATCCCTCTCTCTCTCTTTTCCTGTGGAAATGGGATCATTTAATACGGGGCGAGATAAGCCGAGCGGACAAGGTGAGTGACGGGGTGAGTGACGGGGTGAGTGACGGCTTTCCTGCGCCCACTGAGAGGCGGGGTCACAGGTCAGACTGAGCTGCTCTGTTCATTTATCCTCCCGTCTGCCCGTGTTGTCTTTCTCTCCTGCCCGGATAACGTCTAAACTACGATATGTCTGTCATGAAATTTCTTACTGATTGCGTGCCGGCAGATAAACGCCTCCCTCTCACTATCACTCCCACTCCCACTGATGCCCTTTTGGTCTCTGATGGACGTCCTGTTCGTGATATTTACCTGCCCTCTGAACTCATCCCTCCCTCCTCATCCATATACACTCTCTCCATCACTCATCTAATCTCTGCTCTCTACATCTTCTCTAGAATTTCCAGGAAGCGCAAACGAAATACCAGAAACAATTTTCCTCTCTGACCGAAGATTCATTTCTCCATAAAAAAAAATTATAATGTAGAGTGGAATTTTTCAATTTCGCTCGGTGGCTTTTGGGCGTGAAACGGGAGGAAGGGAACTTTGACATATCGCGCACCGAGCCTTTGCCAGTTAATTAAAAAAAGATAACAAGGGAGTGTGCTGACAGCATAATCGGATTTAATAAATTCAAGAGATCTGGAGAGGTTGATGGCCTCACACCTCTGACTATTCCAGCCTTTTGTTGCTAGCTGACAGGGCGTCTCTTTTTAATGAGGTCCCACTCTTTTGTGCAGCAGCAGCATGAAGGAAAAATTTAACTTATTTGCTTTCTTGCAAAGACTAAGACAAAAAAAAAAAGTTCGATAGGCTCCCACTCTCATGTCTGTAGGGCAATGAAGCTACCGTCAGCAGCCGGTTAGCTTAGCACAAAGGCCGGGCTTTTGCCATCAGGGCTCCGCGGTTTTGCAACGATCTGGCAGAGGAGATAAGGCTCGCAGAATCAGTGACCTCTTTCACATCACTTCTTAAAACCCATTTTTATGGACTTGCTTTGATGGGATGTCGTTTTATTTGATCTCTTTTACCGTTCTTATCTTCAGAATCATAAGATACATACATACATACCGGTACTTATTGTGTAACTGACCACTCTTGACTTAGCTGTAAATGCCATGAACATCATATGAAATAAAGTGCATGAAGTAAAGTTGTCTGTCTCCATGGCTGCTTGTTTTGACACGTTTTGTCACCTCTTCGTAAATCCTGGGCACTGCAGTACACCGCCACATCCACCATGTGTCTGCGGGAGTGATTTGGGATCACAGAGCGTCACTCTGTAGGATACGGCCCCAGACGGGTGAATTGCGGACTCAGTTCCCCGTTTGAATGATGGAACCTGTTAGCGCGGAAGTTTATCGTTGCAGCTGGGCGGCTTGTTAAGCACTTCAACCACATCACCCCTGCACACAAGGCAGCTAATCCTACCGGTCAGCGGTTATTAATCAGTCAACGAGGGTCAGATATCCATCAGAAGAAAATATGAAATTAGCATCCCTAGTTTCCAGTCGTTGTGCTTAGATAGGCTAACTGGCATGGGACATGTGCTCATTCGATATTTATTCCAAGAGTTAGTTGAAAAGATCGATACCACTCGGCCGTAAACCACTCGGTCGTGCAGTAAATATTAGGCTACCGCCAGCTGTTAGCTTAGCTTAGCACAAAGACTGGAAACAGAGGGAAGCTGCCATCGTGGTCCTGTCCAAATGCCCTTTAAATCTTATTCCTAATACAGTAAATATTTTCTTATCTACTCCGTACAAAGCCCTTTAAGTCAGAGGCAGTCTTGCAGTCTGTCATACACGAGAGCGGGATCCATCTTCCCATCGGACTCTTGGCAAGAAAGCAGATAAGCGCAAAAAGTCCGACTGTTCTTTTTAAATGGGAGAAAGTTACGGACAATTCTGGAAAGGAAAGAAATATGATGAAACCTCACTACGCACCAAGTGTGCGCGTGACGCTTTTGGCTCATATGTTTCAGTGAGTTCATTCACGAGGGGATACGTCCAGTTACCAGCCCTCATTTCCCCAAAGTGGAGGGCCTACGGGGAACTCTGCCAAATAAAATACACAGACAGAGCTCACGACGATACAAGCAGCACACACACACACACACACACACACACACACACAGCTGTTTAACCCATACTGCTCTAAACATGTACACACACAGAAGCACACACTGTACATGCATGCAGACGTTGACTGATCACATCACCTGTTGATCAGTGAGCGTGTCAGTTTCGATCTTGATTTGACGATCTTTTGGTTGAATAGTGTTCCTGTGCACAGCATGCCGACCTCATTCTTTCTCCACCGCTGATGCCCACTCGTCTGCATCGAATCATCTCCTTCTCCTCGTCTTTGCTTCCCTTCTACCCCCCCCAACCCTCCTCTCTAGATTCACACAGGAATGTGTGATATGTGGATCAGCAGACAATAGTCCCGCTGAGCTCCGGCGTGAAGGCCGGGCGAGGGAGAGGTGGTGAAAAACATCTCTCTCTCTCTCTCTCTCTCTCTCTCTCTCTCTCTCTCTCTCTCTCTCTCTCTCTCTCTCTCTCTCTCTCTCTCTCTCTCTCTCTCTCTCTCTCCCTCTCCCTCCCTCTCTCTCTCTCTCTCTCTCTCTCTCTCTCTCTCTCTCTCTCTCTCTCTCTCTCTCTCTCTCTCTCTCTCCCTCCCTCTCTCTCTCTCTCTCTCTCTCTCTCGCCATGTGGCAGGCAACATGAGATGGGATCACTGGTCACACTGGTGCTCAGAAATATTGCATCTGGATTTTTCTTTTACCGGAAGGCCACTTTGACCTCGGGGGATATATGTTCTCCTGCATGCATTTCATCCACGAAATAGACTTAAAAATGGGAAATGATGTGCTTTTCAGTCACAGGAAGGAGTCGGGGATTCAGAGACAGATTGGCAGGAGGAGAACGCCGAGGCGCATTGCATCAAAGGTCTTCCGTTTGGGTTACCGATGGGCAAGAACACAACAGTTGTTGAAGCCTTTTCGCATCCAACGCACGGACAGGACGGCAGGAGTGGATTTACCGTGGAGGCCTTGCAGTCCCAGACTGGGAGAGAGAGAGAGAGAATGTAAAGGAGGGGGATGACAGAGGAAGAAAAAAGAGAAATAACTGCAGTTTGGCTGCAGCGCAGATTAAAAAAAAAAATTGTGTAAAGTGGTGCAAACAGGGAGTAAACGAGACGAAGACCCGAGCAGCTGAACGGCACAGCACGTGTTTTTGATAGATTATCACTCACCTCGAAAACACACCTCACATGTTTCACCCGTACATGGGCCGAGTGAGACGGTGTGTGAACTCCCTGCAGGAGTTACAGACACGTTTTACATTTTCTTCTCTTGTGAGATGAGGTTTGTTTCTAGCGGTACAGTCTGTCCAACTCTCTCTCTCTTTTTTTTATTTTCACAAAAGTCACGGATCGGATCACGGTGTTGAGTTACGGGTCCGATAGGCAAAGGAAAAGTGGGGAGCAAATATATTTACAAATACAATTTTCTTTACTATATAGTCATCTGTAGTAGTTATCTGCATAAAAACCCACAATTCAAATGACAAAAACACAGATATCGTCACATATTCATCTCCACAGCCAACTCTGGAGGCTCCTCTCAACCAGCTAATGGAGGACGGCTGAAGCTAAAGTAGTCCCTTAAGCTGTGCCCTTTGACCCAAATGAGGTGAAAAGGTCACACAGACGAAGCAGGCACACGTAAAGCAGGGTAACGTTGTGTAATGAACGGAAGAGAGGAAACCAAACAAGCCTCGACGGTGAGCGGAGCTGCAGCTCATCCTCTCATCTCCGCCCGTTAACCAGGGAATGATTTAGACGTGAGAACTCCGAGGCTCACTCTTAAGAACCGATGAGCAGAGCGGCTTTAACTCATTCCATCACCCTAACAACAACAACAACAGAGGCACCGTCAACATGTGGCTCATAAGAACCCCCCCGCCATCATCAGACCCTTCTGACTCCAGTAGAGGGAACATGCAGGTGGAAGGAGGAGGCGGCTTAAACCAGCTTAGCAGATGGCATTGACAGTCTGGTTTTTCAATGTGAATGATGTAGAAAGACCTAAAAACTGTACTGAAGAAAAGTACTTAAGTAAAAGTACTGAGCTACATTCCACCACCAGCGTTGTGTTCTCTCCTGGATGAACACCACAGGACGCTGATGTGTGAAGTTTCAGGCCACAGAGCGGTTTGCTTTCATTTTAAATTACAGGTTCCTGTTGTGAACAAACACACAACTCCAGAGTGTGTTTGTGGAGAAAAAGAGTTTGTTGATGCACTGCAGGGTTTTTTTTTCAAGTTTCAGATCAAGTACAGAAAATAAACATCATGCAACTGGAATTCTGCTCTTACAAAGAAACCTCCGTCTGCTGCCCTGAACTCCTGGTTTCTGTTTAATTTGTCCGAGCTGCTCGGAGCGATGATGAACCTTTGTGCACACTGAAGGGGCGGATAGGACGACGTTTGCTGGAAGGCCGTGTTTGAATGACCCTCGTCAGACTGGAAGATTCTCAGACAGCAACGACAGCTGAACGCAAGCTTGCGTGGACGCATTGCCTTTGTGTGTTTCCACTGAGGCTCTTCCAGACAAAACACAACAACTCTCCTTTTACTCTGACCGGCCTCTGACCGGCCTCTGACCGGCCTCTGACCGGCGACTGCTTGTTGTTGCAGCTCCGAGTTCATCTCAGGGTATTCCTTTGTTCGTCATTTGGATGCACTCTCTTTGGCCTGAACTTCTCATTACACTGTTCAATTCTGGTCAAACCTAGAGTGGCTTTGAGTAAATTGGAAATAGCTGACATCTGTGCGTATTTTGGACGGCGACCAGAAACCCCCTCTCCCCCCCCCACATCTCTCAGAGGAACTCATCTTCTCTTCATCATTAATAACAGCGGACACAACTCCGACACACGAGAACCACATCCCCTCTCCCATCTCATCCACTCTCCCTCCGCCTCCCTGCAACTCAGCCAGAGGGCGCCTGACTTCAGCCTCGGCGTTGGGAGAAGCTCGTTTGAGTCGGCTTTAATTTAACACTGAGCGGGCCTTCTTAAAAAACAAAAAAAAGGAAAGGAAAGGAGGGAGCAGTGAAGTGAGAGTGTAAGAAAAACGTACAGTTAGAAACAAGGTCGAACACAATCGTGGTTTTCTCAGCCTCCGGGTCCCAGAGGAAATGACATTCTGGTCTCCATCACAGGAACAATTCACACGCTGAAAGCGCAAAGATGAGTTGAAAAATACACACTCGCGACGCTGAAGTATCCCGTTTGTTGCATTGTGTTTCTGCAGAGCATCTCAGTGCAAATGCCTCCTTATATGGAGCAGCTTTTGGTCTGTGGAGGTGAACTCATGGGGGTCTGGACACAGGGACTGGTTTTGTCTTCAGCCCGAGCGATTTGGTGTCCTACTGAGCGAAAGATAAGAACCTCTTGTGTGTGTGTGTGTGTGTGTGTGTGTGTGTGTTTTTCTGCAACAGGAACCGTGGAGGACTAACTACACTGATGCTGCGTTTGGAAACCTAGCGATCCCAGCGGAGCAGAAGAGACACACAACAGGCTCGCACCGCTCAGAGGAATGTGCACCGACAAGCCTCCGCTGTTATAATAAGGCCATAAACAGGAGGATTACCAGAGCCAATTAAGAGGGAAACCTCAGTGTCTGTCCGCACAGTCTCCAGCTGCCGATCAGACAGGAAACACTTGGTGTACGAACGCTCGCGGCATCGAGTGGTTTCACGTGTCAGTCGACGGGCACGAGGAAGAAATGAAGAGTTAATTATAAAACACCATCTGCTGTGTGGAAAACAAGGTTCACCAGACAAGTAGAGCAGGCAAACCGGATTCCAAGGATCAATTATTTGTCATGATGCAACACAGAGATGCACAACGAAATTCAGTTGTAGCCAATTAGTAACAACGAACATGACGAACAAAAGAAAAACAGGAGTACATTTTTTAAATTAGCATCATGAGGAATGTAAACAGCAGCAACTAAACCAATCCTCCGATCAGATAATATGGCCGACATCTTCACATTAAAAACTCAACACGTTGTCCATAAACACTGACGGGTGTTTGAGCACCAGGCATCATGATGCAAACACAGAGTCCTCCTCCTCTGGGCCCACCGTGGTCCTGCTCTGTGCTGCTCTCTGCCCAGCAACAGCAGCTCGATCCTGGACCACGATGGATCCAGGTCTCTGGGAAGATGTGGGCTCAACAGTCACCGAACCTCCCGCTGCTTTCAAACGTCTCATTTTCCCGTGATCGGGCATCAGACAGCCAGGAGCATGCTGGGTAGTGGAGTCCCCTGAGGTCCTAGCTGGGTTAGCTTAGCTTCCATCTCACGCGCTCCTCTCTGGGGCACGTTGGTGGCGTTGTGGTGCTTTTCAGATGCAAGCCTTCCAGCTGTTGTAGTTCTCAACAGACTGAGCGGCTTTGTGACTACATTGCTTGGTTGTTGTTTTTGATCTCAGTTTGCACGTGTGTTCTCATTTAATGTTTTGTTCTGATGTTTGGTTTTCTTGAACAACACATGTGGGCGGCAGGTGCCTCGATCCATGAAGTAACTGCAAATTGTGTGTGTGTGTGTGTGTGTGTGTGTGTGTGTGTGTGTGTGTGTGTGGGAACAGAATGTTCAGTCACATCCGACAGGAAGTAACAATGATGGAAAATAAAAATCTTCTTTCATGCGGGACGTTTTGCACACAACAGATTTATATGACAATTTAAGCTTCGACTTAAGCTCAGTCCAACTGGCTGAGAGGCGTTCGTTCCTCTCAGACAATCTGGTAGCGATCGTCTTTTATAGCAGCTGTAACAAAACAGCTGAGATGCGTATAAATCACTCTGAGGCTCACTGCAGATCACAATATCTATATATGTCACACCCCTGGTCATGCTGTGTAAACGGTGCTTCTGTGATGGTTAAATAAAGACATTCAAACACACACAGACTCTGCTGGGAACGTGGCCTCGGTTCTAGCTGACTTTTGGGCCTCTTTGGGCAACAGACAGACGTGGGAGCTCCGGCTCGGTTCTTGCAGGTGTAGAAAGTGAGCGCTCGTGTGTGAATGAGGGATTGTGGGGTTTGTGACCACAGCTGCTGCCAGCAGAGAGAAACAGGACGTTACCCAGCTGGACCGGAGCCCGAAGCTGGACACACACTCTGAACCTTTCCCCTGCACCGAGGTTCCATTCAGTTACATTATGGTGTATTCAGGCGCTGTTCAGTAAAAATGAGCATCTGGGCGAAGCTGAATTATAACATCATCATGATGTGTTCAGATGTGATCTTGCAAAATGTAGTTTTTGGTGAGAAACTTGAATAAATCCAGTTGTTTGAAGGAGCGGTTTTCACGGCAAAATGAAACCACACCGCGATCTAAATGTGAGGCGCTTAACGCCCGGCGCTCCCGTTCGTCCGCGGGTCTGTGAGGACAGCGAGAGACGCTCAGCAGCAGACAGACGCACAGCCGACAGTAGACAGAGCCCAGAGAGGAGGAGCCGTCACAGCAGGGAGCCCAGACGGACAGATCTCCTCTGCGAGATAGAAGGATGCAGCCGCCATAAACAACCGTTCTACCTTTCATCCCCGAGTGCGCCGTGCTACCTGTTAACCTCTGACCTCTAACACGTGATCTCCTGCCTCCTGACCTCTGACCTGTGGAGGGCCATGGTCAGCGTCCTGCTGTTCGTCACCCCTGTACCTTTGCTCTCCTCCTCCTTCATGCTCAGCTGCGATACGTGGAAGAACTTATGAGTTTATCAGTTAGTTTAGTAATTAAATTAACATAATGAGAATCCCCATGAAGTCCTCGGTCAGTCAGGATTGCCTGGAAATGAGCAACACAGCGTAACAAGAGCGGGGGGGGGCAGGGGGGGGGTGTTGACGTTGATGCGGCGCGTACGTCTGCAGTCTCGGTTTGAGATTGAAACCAGATGTCGGGATGACGAGAAGTGGGAGGCAGGAGGAGTTCGGATGAAGGAGAATAATGTGTAACCCCCCCCCCCCCCGAGTGTCGTGCTTTAAGTCTTCTATTCACATCTTGACCCCCCCAAAGGAGAAATGGGGAGATCGAGGGAGTTACGCACCCCGTAAATCTGCACATTTTCCTGCTTTAATAACGTTGAAAGTTCCACAACGTGAAACTTCAGATCCTTTGAAGACCTGACGCAACACCTGCCAGCAGCTTACCGCCTTAATATTTCCTTTCCTCCTTCCTACGTCATCCCTCCTTTTCCTTCTTAAACCTGCATCACTCCCGTTACAGAAACCAGCAAGCCTCGAAAGGGCACCGACAGCCAATCAAGCGTGACTCCTGCAGCGCCGTCTGATAGAACGAGACGTACTGCAGATGTGAGGTCAGTGGAATGCGGTCACCTCTGGAGCTGAGCTGGTTCGCTGTTTTCCCTGGAACAAAACAATGAGTGCGTCTTCCAGGGAAGCGTTGTATTGTGAGATATTAGTACAAGTTTTCACGGAAGCGTCTCGTGGGTCGGTGTTCCAGTAAAAGACTCGTGAGGATACGTTGTTTGGCCAGAAGGCTGGTTCCTTCTTTGTAAATGGCACATTCCCTAAACATTGGGATTTATTTGTCATTTTCATGGCATTCTATACTATAACATGTTCTACATAATAAACTCTGAATAAACTGTCCACATCAATATGAAAACTCCCCAAATAATAGTGTATAATAATGTAGCCTTCAAGATGTTTTACCTGCAGCTGTGCAGGCAGGTGATGAGCTCACTGAGGACGCCTAGTGGACAGGTATGGCACGACACGAGTAGTGAAAATACCGACAGAGAGAGAGAGAGAGAGATGGAGACGCACTCGTTCCAGCACAAACAAAGCATTCAGCAACATCCTGTTTGTTCGGAGAGAAGAAACACTCGAACAAAGCGTGGTGTCTGGAGAGTAAGGTCCGCTTTGTTTATATAACCATGCAGCATCTTAAATATTATTCAGTTGAACAAAGCCGGCATCAGGAGAGCGCGCCTCCTCAAATAGCCATCAGCATAATTGTTTTCCTCCCCAAAAGCGTCAACGTGTCGGCAGTTAAGTTGTCAGAGCGGTGATGCGAGGCCAATAAAGACATCATTGACACCGTCTCTCTCGCAGAGAGCCCGTAAAACATCCACTGACACTTCTTGTTCTCTGTCAAAGGATTCATTATCCTGCTGCTCTGCAGAGACAACAGACGAGCATCTGGCCACGGATACGTAGCAGCGCCGTGTGCCACACCTCGCCGTTCCTTTAGGGGGGGGGGGGGTGCATGTGTTAGAGAAAGTGGTCTCTGCCTCTTTTTGTCTGAGTGTTTGACTCACTTCCTTTCACTGCTGGGTTCACACATCATGGGGGGGGGGGTGAGTCAGAAGTTTGTGGTGGGGGGGGTTCAGTTCCTGTAACTCCAATGTGTGAGTTGTGGTGAGATAGTCTTGTGAGTGGGTCATAGAAACACAATGCGAGTGTGTGAATGAACTTCCTGGGAGAACATGAACTGGCGGCCGAGCAGAGATGAGCGGGAAATCTGCCGTGAAGGCCTCTGCTCAGTGACCCCCCTCCCCCCCCCCCCCCCCCCCACACCCATCTGTAGCGCTCATCTGTTTCTGTATGTCACTCCTCACCCCTCTCTCCGTCGGCTCCTTTCTTTTCTTTTCATTTCCTTTGCTCAAGTTTGCAGCCAGTCAGTCGGTGCATGACTTCGCTACTGGACTGAAGATGTGTTTATTTTGGGAGAATTGACACCATATGTTTGTGTTCACATTAGAAGTTCACAGACTAATGAAGAGGCTTTTCATTTAGTAGCATCGTCAGGTCAGAAGGCATCGAATACTTACTGGTTTGTGACCAAATACCAGAGCTGGAAAGAGTACTGCAATATTGCACTCAAGTAAAACATGTTACTTTAAAGAAATTGTACTCAAGTTAAAAGGACCATTGCTATAAATAAACTGAACACAAGTAGAAGTACTGTTGCTTTAAATAAATTGTACTGTTGCTTCTGAAAAATGTACTTAAGATGAAGTAAAAAGTAGGTCAGTTAAAATGTACTCCGAGTAAAGCTGTTTAACGGGGAGGGTGGTGATGATGCTACTGTTAAATTAAAGAACATCTTCACGCTACAAAATAAATTGCACTAAATGTCAAATTAGTACACAAGAAACACAACATCAGCAACAAGACTTCTTATGTTTAAGTCCATCGATCAGGCCTTCTGCCGTTTGAGCTTGAAACAGAATATGTATTATAATCAATTCAACCTTATTTCACACACGTGGGTCAACATAAAATATAAATATATATAATATAAATGCAATACACACAGAGGTATAAATCACTGCAGTCTCAAGTCCACAGTGATTAAAAAACATGAAGACATTTGTTTCCAAAAGCAAGAGGAATACGATGTGTCAATTAGTGTTGGCTCAGTTAACACCATCATGAGTACATTCATGGGATCAATCAATAGACATTTAAATGTGTACATAAAATGCATCGACACAGCATGAAAGGTGGGAACATTACTCACAAACACATGACTAGTGCTGGAGGCAGATTCTGAATGCATCACTGAATGAAATGATGTGCATATTTAGCAACACATCATCATCACTGAGATGATTCCTGGTGATGTGGCCCAAATATCAACACATTCAGCGCTCGGTCTGCCATGAAGTCAAAAAAGGAGAATGTAGCTTCTGATCCTCTTTGGCTTTATCAAAGATAATAACACTCTGTTTAAGAGTTCACCTTAATGTCACACCATATAACTTGAGCAGCCTCTGACCAGGTGCTGCAAGTCAAAGCTATGAGACTTAAGTCATCAGCGTACATGAGATGGTTATTAGGACTACCCCCTACCACTCTTTTAACTTTAAAAATATATATAAATCCATAACTGTAGTGTAGCCTCAGAAAAGAAACAAAACTCGAACTATTTAAGAAAAACAACCGACTTTAAACCTGAAACATATCTTAAAACGTATGTTAACATTAACAGCAGGATAAGACAACGTGGACATGTAAACACTATAAATGCAGCAGCTGCTGCGCACGCGCTGCGCGCGCGCTCTGCTCGGCAACCCAGTGGACGCTGACGTTCTGTGTTTGGAGAGGTTGTGTGTTGTGTTGTGTTGTGTTGTGTGTACTCACCTGTCTGAACGGCTGAGCAGCACAGCGAAGTCCTCCGCCATCTTCTCCCGGTCCAGCCTGGTCCAGTCGGCCCCTCTGGTCCCAGTATAACCGTGTTGTAAATCCGTCATCACTTAAGATAAATGCAACTTTTATTTTTTAGCCATGCTTAGGTACAACAATGTTATTGTTACTAAACACCCCCCCAGGTGTTATCCGTGATTGTGACCGTGCTTGAAGTAGCGTCGGCCCGTGAACTCGACGGCACCGTGACCGCAAACATTTACTTCCGGTGGTGTCGCCGTCTCTCCCGCGCTCCGCCCTCCTGCGGCCGCAACAAAAACACCTGCAGCTCCGAGCAACAATTTGAACCAGAACATCTAAAGCTGCTTCACCCATCTACCATTCAAAAGTAGACTCATCAACTCGCAATACAAACATTGTCTCAAAGTACCCCAACCTCATAAACATGAACATTAACCCGGCTCACATTTCATCCCATCATCACTTTCAAATCTTATATCAAACATAGCTGCTTCCTGTCTATTAACTAAAACTAACACGTTACCAAAAAACAGAGTTTTATAATTCATTTAGTCCACAAACAACTTCTTCCCTCTTTCACTTTACTTGTATCTGTCATTTGTGACAAATCGCTGAGTCACTGTATGTGTGTGCGCGTGCATTTTTATTAAAAACACATCCTGAGCTCCTTTGAGAACAATGCAAATTACTAAAATCCACAAAAATATTTCAACATTCTCCACTGAGATTTTAGGTGTTGTAGTTTGGCCAGAATGCAGACACATGCAGAAAACACAAAATATATGCACATATGCTTTATGTGCATACACATAAACTTGGAGCAGATTTTAACTGACGATGAACGGGCCTTTTGAGAGTTTTGTTGCTAATGTCTGAGCTGAGACCTTACAGAGAGCTGCCCTCTGTCTCCCACAGAGAAAGACAAAAACTGATGCCAGAACTGAATCATGCGCTTCACAATCTATAATTCCTGCTTTACTCTACATAGTCAAACAACTTTCGACCTGAATACGCTCATATTCCAGTACATTCCTCAGAGCGAACGTCACCTCTTTACGAGCTACGATGGATGGGCCAAACGTCTGGAGCAGGTATTCAGCTCGTTGTCAGCCAGGCAGATGCATGGTCCCCGAGTGCTGAGCTCACTTTTGCTCACAGTTGGCTCGCTGCAGGATGACACAACAGATACACACACACACACACACACACACACACACACACACACACACACACACACACACACACACACACACACACACACACACACACTCTCTCTCATGGATGTCCAGTAAATCAGGCAGGAGCCTCTGGAGGGAGGGAGCTGGAGTCTGACTCCCAGTGGCTCTGCACTGCTGCAGAATTTGTTTTGTTTGTGTGTGTGTGTGTGTGTGTGTGTGTGTGTGTGTGTGTGTGTGTGTGTGTGTGTGTGCGTGTGGGAGAAATATGTGTTTGAGGGTTTGTGTTGCGTGAGCAGGTGATCCACGGGGGTTTAAGCAACTTTGGCTGTACACAATTCCTTTTGGCAACGTTGAAGAGAGAAACGAGAGAGCTGCTTTGCCTAACTTGTTCTCTTGACGGATCAGAGAGGCCCGTGCGTTGCAGTCGTCTAACCCCATTTCCTCCTCACCCGTCACCGCTCTCCCTCCGTCCTCCGTCCCCCTTTCTTCTCCGTCTCTCCAGAGGCTCGGCCATCATCTGCTCTAAAGGAACGAGACACAAGCAGAAATCTTCCCTCTGCATTCACTTAACCTGCCTGGATGCATCAGTGGAGATGGTGAGTGTGTAAGTGTGTGCATTCCAAAAGGTCAAGATGTCTGTTTTTCCCCTTGATATTAACCATGATGTTTATTACAACCATCTCTGTGTCAGTACAACAACACAAATGGAAATAACCGCCAATAAAACCTTTATTTGCATCTGTCAAAGTGATTTCTAGTGAAAAAAAAAGAAGAAAAAGTTCAGAGCAACCAAATCCCTGCACTTGACCTGTACTCCTCCATACGGGCCATGAGGAGTCACAGAAGAGGTCAGAAACGTAAAGTAGGTTTTATGTTGTCCATATGAATAAAGCTGAATCCTCAAAGGTGCAGAGCGTTAATATAGCAGCAAACAGCTGTTGTCTATAAAGATATAGAGGAGTGTTACCTGCCTGAGCAGAGGATGAAGTCTCTCTCCCTCTGTGTTGTTATCTGAGCTTCTCTTTGCTTTGTCGACGTGGCCGAGCCGGCCGTGCACGCTTTTAGTGCATGTTCATGCACGTGAGTGTGTTTAAAAAAAGGAATCGGGACACCTAACGTACGGTGACATCTGGTCAGCCGGCGCCATTTTGAGAGCCGCTAGGAGACAATAGAAATACTCCCAATCTCATATCAAGCATCTTTCCGAGGTGTTTGGTGTTCAGAGACGTTGGTAAGTGAGGCTTTGCAAGGCATGTGGGTGCGAGAGAAGCTCAGAGCAAGAGAGTAGGTGGACACGGAGGCCATTTATGTGAAGATGACATAATCACCTGTTGCCCCCACGTGCAGCCAACATCTGTGAAATGTGTTAACGTTCTATCCTTCGCTCTCCTCTCCCTCTCTTTCCATCCAGCTCACCAGCCACCCACAGACACTGTGTCACGCAGGGACAGTGTTGTTATGTGTGGAGTGGGAAATTAGAAACTCATAGAAATTCAGAAACAAAATCTCGAAGGTCTGAATGTGTGTACCCCAAAAAAAAAAACCCCATATATGAACCTCACGGTGGCACTAAAGGGAAAAGTCAGGGGATCACCAAAATAATTTGGATACGTCCTCTGGGAACCATGAATATCTGTTCAAAGTTTTAAGATGTTGAGATACTTTACTGAATAAGTGAAAACTTTGGCCTGCAGGTGGCGCTGGCTAGATGATAAAGAGGATCAACAAAGTCATTGAGGTTCGTCCACTGGGCACCACGAATGCCTGAATTTCATGGCAATCCATCCATTCGCTGAGATTGAATCAAAGTGTGTGGATCGACCAACAGCTACAAACACTTCATATTTCTCGTTGCAGCTATCACTATGATTACACTTGTCATTTGTTCCACGCAAGAATTATGAACCTTTTAATTCGGAACATGAGAATTAGGTTAATGCAGTCTTCCTGTCTGTGACAATAAACACAAGATTGATGTCAAACTCCCTTTTTGTTTTACGCTCACTGGATTTGGATTCATATCAAAAAAGCTCCAAAATATCTCCCCGAGACAAAGACGTAGTGTTCTCATGTCGGATCACCATCATAGAAACACGGCATTAATCCGAAGTGTTAATCCTCCTGCTGCCTACACATGTGCTTATTGACTGATAGCAACACCCCACATGTCCCTGTTTTAATCTTTGATTCAAGGCAGTAGAAAACAAACTGGGTTAATACTTAACAAAATCAATCTTCTCATTTATGTAAAAGCTGCTCTGTTTTCCAAATGTATCTGTTGTGAAACAGCAGTGAAGGGAAATTCATCCCTCAATCTCATGTCATTTTTGTCGAGATGGAAAACATTTCAAAGAGCATTGGGAACGTCGGGCACTAAAACCTGAAGCCAAAGTCTTTCTTTCTCTTTTTCTGTCTTTCTTGCGCACTCGTTTCCTTTTGTGTCCTGCGGCCGGGTCATATTATGTCTACACACCTCATGTGTGCTGAAGCCCTGCAGAACAGACACGGAGACACTGGCAACAGTTAACTGCTGTGAAGGAAGTGCAGAAGGGCTCTGCCCAGACTCTCTCTCTCTCTCTCTCTCTCTCTCTCTCTCTCTCTCGCTCTCGCTCTCTCTCTCCTCGGACCCATGCTGCCTCTCTGCTCTCTGGACCGTGCTGCAGAGAAAAGGCCCCTCAGAGCTCCAGGCCTCTGGACGGCTCTCCTGGAGGTGCCACCCTCACCACAACCCAGCTCCATCTCTCTCTCTCTCTCTCTCTCTCTCTCTCTAACACACACTCACTTCGCCACATTCACACCAACCCTACAGTAGCACTCTTGTTTAATCTGCGATGCTTTATATATCATGTGTGCCAGTGGGCCATTTCACTCTTTTTTTGACTGTGACCGCTACACGGCAAGAAGAGACATCTGTCAAGTCAGCCTTGTTTGGGATCGCCAGCTCTAACCACTTTAACACATGCTGATTCTGCTACTGGGTTGAATTAAAAAGTAACTAAAAACCCCAAATCAACTTTTCCCAGCTGAAAACCAATTTATATGGGTATTCAGTAGTGTTCATGGTCCAAATCTTGACAGTTTTGTGCAAAGTATTTGAATTCTGTAAATATTCCAGGATTAAGAGATAATTTATTGTCATTCTGCCACACAGGGATGCACAACAAAATGCAGCTGTAGCCCATTTGCAACACAGGTACAGCACATGTGACTGTCCTATATTGGTTTAAACCCGGCTACTGCAATTAAATTTAGCTTCTGGCCGACCTGGAGGCAGGTGACGTTTATGGAGGAAGCTATTACCACCGACCAGCCTCCCCTCACCCACCCCCCACCATAAAAACCAAAAGACTTCGCAGACTGTGGAGAGGAGTATAACTGACAAGTAGCCGTTGTAATTATAGTAAACTCAAATTCACAATTTTTAAAAAAGTTTATACTGTATGGTCACCATAAGAGTCCATTTACAGCTCTACTTTCGACTCTTATCCAGCCATAATCCTAACAATAGTCAGCATGCCAACGATTAGCATTAGCACTAGCTATTAGCATAAGCTAATTAAAATGGTAACGGCTATTATGAATGTAAAATATGTTAAGGACGGCTAAATGTTAAGTATCGTAGATCAAGGCCAGCAGTTCATGTTGTGCTTTTTCTATGTTCTGTAACTGTAGCATGAAAGCATGACGCAATTATCAAGCTAGCTAGCTAACTAGCCAGCCGCCAATGGAGTCAAATTTACCAACATAATGCTTCATCCACAGACTGTTGTCACAGCGTAAGAAAGCACATTGCCATCGGCAGATATTAATACAGATACACATTAATACAGATTGTGTTATGTGCTGGCAGCTTGATTTTAATTCCACAGAAAAGAGAGAAACGTCTTGTGCTGTGACCGTAATGCTACACTTCAGGAAATCACTTGGCAAGTCTTAGCTCCGCCTCCCTGTTCTGCCCATCTTGATATTTGTTTTCAGTTATGGAGGCATTTCTCTAATTTCCAGTGTAGAGGGACTTCATCCAAAACTCTGGGGTTTAGTTTCTCTTTAAAGACAAACTGAAATGTCTGCATTCTTGCTTGTCTCATATATCTTTGCTTTCCGAGTAAGCCAGTCGCCCACGTGCTCGTTCAGTCATTCGTTACATGTCATGCGGACACATATGTTATCAATCTGTCAGGCTTCTTCTCAGAAAGAAAAGCTTTTCCACAGTAATTACGCTGGAATCTCTAACAAAGTCCAGCTAAGCAGAACGGGGTTAACTTGCCGCTGACGCTTACCAGCTGTCAAATGACACTTTATTTACACGCAAGTGTATCCAAAAAACCTTGTTTAATTAACCGTGTTGCTCAGCCATGTTGCACATTTGCATTATTCTTTGGTGTGTGTGGTGAAAACCGAATGTACCCTGAGGGAGAACGGCCTTGTTTTTTAACGTGACCACTGTGCATTTCTTTAAAGTTTATCCAAAGGGGTTTTGAAAGGCTTTTTATTAGACCAAGGGGCGGAGGACTGTCTCAGCCCACAGAGGAGGACGTAATCCATCCAACTTGTGTTAAACATTTTCACCAGCATAGGAAGTAGGCTGGCATTCGGACACATCAGCTTGACGTGAAGCAGTAAATGAGAGTGGACGTGCAGTATGTGATGATGAAGGACACACACACGCACACACACCCAGCAGCACAGCGTTACGGTACCATGTAATGCCACGGCCCTCGCTGTGGCGGCGCCGTGCCAGCTCCGCTCTGCTCCGCTGCTGCCAAGCGAGACCACAACATGGGCCTCGCTCTGCCTCAGCAGCAGGGCCTCCACTATTACAGCCACGCATGGCTGACCCTCAGGCCTACCAGCTGTTCACAGGCACCGTAAATCTCTGGCCTGGTGCTCAGACCAGCTGTACTGTCACTGTCAATAAAGGTCTGCCCTTTACAGGACACTTGGGGAGGGAACGTACATGCCGCAATAATGATAGCATGAGTCACATGACAGCAAGAACTCTGTCCTTTTGTCTTTCTTGTCCTCTTCATGTCACGTTTGCATTAAAACTACTAAAGTAATCAGTACTCATGTTACAGATCTGGTTAGATTGGGGACTTGGGACGTGACTAGATTAATAAGTGTCATTAATTACAGTTTATTAATGCATGGCTAATAATGTTAGCAATATTTTCCTCCAGTTACCCTGGTTAATCACCAGACAAATAATCAATGCTGAGTCATACAGCACTTTGAATGCATGCTTTGAATTCCACAGATATGCCAAATGAACCCATTTGGGTTTCTCAACACCAAAATATGTTCGACAAACGCCGCGACGACTACCGCAAAAACCAAATAAAGGACATTAGGTGGCTTGAGATCACCCCGACAGCTGGCGAAGATGGTAATGTAGGTGATAAGCGTTTGCTAACGTGACATGTTGGCCACGGAACGGGGCTAGTCACAACAGCTAACATTAGCGTCACACTTGTGGTCTGATTAGTTTATGTATTTAGTAGTTAACGTAAGCTCCTCAGACATTGTCTGCCTGGATATGTTTCTGTTGAGTTGAGTGGACAAAGGCTCTATTTAAATCAGAGATTTTTAATTTTTTTGTGCAGATGGAACACAAAATTAAACTTGAATGAAAACGCGACGGAAGTCAGACGGCGTTACCGTGGTTTTGCACTCTGCAGCTCGCGTTAAAACTACGGTGGCCCTCAGGTGATGTAAAACGTCAAAAGTTCTCTCTACAGCCAGTGTTTGGTTTGTCTGTTCTGGGCTACCGTAGAAACATGGCGGTGCAACATGGCGGACTCCGTGAAGAGGACCTGGTCCCTATGTAGATATGAAGGGCTCATTCTAAGCTAACGGATACACAACAATTGCTCATTTCAGCGGATTATACAATAAAGAAAACATAGTTATGAATAATAAATTACATTTCTGCTAATAGATCTACCTAAATGCTACACACTGTTCCTTTAAGAAAAAAGACTTAAAAGTATTATTTGCTAAATTGACTTATGATGCATTGCTATCATACATTGTACATTACTTGAGTAAATGTACTTCGTTACATTCTACCACTTATGTTGCAGTTTTAATATTTTCTTGTGTGTGAAAAGGTAAAGGGATCATTTTCAGGAGCAAACATGAACAAAATAAAACCATCAAGCCAACAAACTGTACAATAAAGACACAAAACTAAACATTGAAGACGAACCAAAGTTGTGTTCATAATGAGCTTTTTATTTAAAAGCACATGTATTAGAGCTAAGTACATTTAGCAGAAAAAAAACAGCATTGCATCTATGTCTTGGTACAAAAGAAACGAGACGATACAAAAATACTAATATTGAATTTTTAATACAATTGTGGGTGTATTTTTTTTTTTGAATGCATATTACAAATGTAGCTATAACAATCTACAATAGTTATTCTAGATACAAAAATCTGTCAATCGATGCTTTTCAAGCAGCATTTTGTGAAGAACACAGGTCTGTAATCATAGTGGATATATCTAAACATGTTAAGAAACAATATCTTACAGAGTTTAGTGATCTATACATTATTTATATATTTATAAAATAAAAAATAAAAGAGAGTGAGAACGGCTTGGTGAAATGATAGGACGGACTATACGATGAGAAAGATGTGCAACATGGCGGAGTGTGTTTTTGGAGGAGATCTGAGTCGGCTGTAAATAAAAGAAAAGGGCTTCTGTATCTGTACAACTGTTAGTGATGATACAGGACAGGCTATGAACACACAAGGTTACAGAGAATAAAAAATATTAGATCCACAGTTTTTATAACGTCCACCTGCTCTCTCGCTCTCTGACACGCACACACACACGCACACACACACACACACACACACTTGGCACAGCTGACAGTGTGTCCTTTTGACACACACTTCATCGAGATGGGGGGGGGGGGGGGGGGTCTTTTTTCACAGGGCACACACATATGTACACACACACACATTAATTCGCACAAGATGTACATGTACAAGCATATGCGTACCCACACAAGCACAGGAGTGTACAGGACACAGACACACACACAGACACACACACAGACACACACACACACACACACACACACACACACACACACACATCCATTGCCAATGAGTGATTGGGTGGGTGAGAGCCCCTCCCTGCCAGCGGAAAGAGCCCCAAATCATCCCGTAAAAATAAATGTGCCAGCTTAGCTGTAATTCATCACCCTCTTTCCACGGTGACAGCCCGCACCCCCTTCACTCTGCCCACCCCCCCCCCCCTCCACCCCCCCCACTTTCTGTTTAGGAAGCTAAACACAGATGGCCCCAACACCAAGGAAGTGGCATGGCACAGCCACGCCTCTTAATACAGGTGCTGGGAGGCTGTGAGATCTGCCTCCCTCCTTCCACAGAAAATACTCCCCCCCCCCCCCCCCCTATCCCATCCCATCCCATCCCCCCACCCCCTCTTCCCCACCCGTTAGTACATCTAACCCTCAAGAAATGCAACATCCCGGGTTTGGGCCGCTCTGAGAGTCAACTACAGAAAAAAAAAAACTTGACGTGCTGATGCGGAGACAGAAAGTATACGAGTTGGAAGGGCTTCTGTTACGGTTTTAAGGCCCCGATCACACCGAGATGAAAACACTAATATCAAGGTCTGTTCCTGCCACATGCAGCGGCATCAAAACAGGAAGTCAGTGGTGAAGCAGTAAAGCCCGCCTCTTGCTTGATTTGATTGCCAAGTGTGACACTGACGACGTGAAAAATTGAGAATACTTAAACTTTTTATGCAGCGTCTAAAAAACACCTTAAAAAATGCGACGTGTTTCTAGCTACGCGTTTTTAGCGACACTTTCTAGTTTCTAGCGACGCGTCTCGGTGCGATCGGCCCTTACTAGGGTAGTGAAGAAGAACGTTGCTCCGACATAAAAGACCTATAACAGTCAGAATGTAACCCTTAAAGTAGCTTGTTGCTATTGTTGCTGAAGCCAATGCTATGCTAACTCGATCTTGCGTGAACGTGGAGTCTCGTGAAAGCCACCACGCCCGGCTCGGGTCGACTTTTTGTTTTTTTGGAGTCTGTCTCGTGGGCGTCGGCGCCGTCAAGTTTTCTTTCAGTTCGTCTCAGGCAGCAAGTGGTGATAATGGACAATGAGCTTAAAAAGAAACAGTGCTATAAGTTATATCTTTTCTATACTGTTAATATTTCTATGCTAGTTATTGCAGTAATATCCTTCCCTAAGGAAGTAGTTGTCCTACAGCGTTCCAAGGCCACAGAGAGTTCAGAGAGGAAGCGTCCCTCTCTCCCCAGGCAGGGGGTTTGTCTTCTTCTTTTTCTTCTTCATTTGTTTTTCTTCACAAGTGTTTAACCCTTCACGTGGTTACACCTCCATCAAACCTCCACACCCTCAGCTCTGCCTGTCAAGTCGTCTCAATTTCTTTAAAACAAAACGTTTTTTTTCCAATTTCTTTTCTGTTTGTGCTCAAAAGACGACGGGCTCAAATGTTGATTAGTAGTTAACATAATTATAGTAAATAACAAGTCTGGATAGTGAGAGTGGACTCTGCTGTGCAAGTCTCAAATCGGACACCCTACAGTCCGGAAGGAAGCGCCTCGCTGGGCGCTGCAAAAACAAACAGAAAAAGAAGGGAGGAGGGTGCCATTTGAGGAGCAGCTACAGTCTCTCGTCGCTACATTCTGCTGTCCGATGGGAGGCGAGCAGCGCTGCGATTGGCTCCTCGAGTCACAGGAAGAAGTGGCGGGCCTCTCTCTCTTTCTCTCTCTCTCTCTCTCCCCCCTTCTCTCTCTCTCACACCATGTTGTGGTGGTTGTTCCTCTCGATGATGTCGGACGAAGGCAGCAGCTCCTTCTTGATGGGGGAGGGCGGGGGCGTGGCCGGCTTCACCCTGGGCTTGAACAGGTCCGACACGTAGAACACCTGGGGGAAGAGAGGGAGAGCGAGGTGAGGAAACAGACACGGAGAATAGGGATGCACCCCCCCACGAAACCCGGTTCTAAATCAGTAAAAACCCGGAGCATTGATGCGGTCCGGAGATAACGGTTCTGCTGTCGGTACTTTAAAAGACACAGAGTGAGCTGTCCTCGTCTCAAACCTCCTAATTAATCGTCTTTTTTTTTTCTCACAGTATATTTAAAAAGTGTATCGATTAGAGTACTAGTATCGATAGAATCCTAACGATACCCGTCCCGAATGAAGAGTCAGTGGACTACAATGAAGTGTTTCCTGACCAAATTAAAATATGATGGTGTAAACCAAATATGGAGGTGGTTATGTGGAGATGTGTGTGCGTGTGTGTCAGGTTAATGCAAATGACCTCGGGGTTATCGTTGTAATTTGCATACAGCACGTTGAACCTTATCTGTAGTTGATTTGCGTTTGCCAGACAACTCCCAAGGCAAATTAAATAAACACAATAAGTCTCTTCTCTAGCTGGACTCAAGCCTTCCTCTGATCCTGGATCAGGTCTGAACAGGGATGTTGTGAAGGTGCATTTACATCGACTCTGAGGTCAGTCTGACTGAAAGAAATCTCTTCCTGAGATCTCGATGACATCATATGTCAAACAGGAAAACGGGCAAGGGGTGGACAGGAAGTGCGACCATGGAAACTGTCCACTGTGAGAGTGGATTACCGTTTCCACTTTCAAGGGTCGGTCATGAGCAACAAATACAACATAACTGGCAGGAGAAGCAGCTTTTCCTTCCGCGCGGCCAGTGGAGGGCGAGCAGAGGGCCGATGCCAGGGAGGGAGGAGGGGGGGAGGGGGGGAGGGAGGGAGGAGGGAGGAGGGAGGGAGGGGGGAGGGGGGAGGGAGGAGGGAGGAGGGAGGGAGGGAGGAGGAGGCTGCCATTCAACTCTAAACCTGGAGAAAGAGATCTCTGATATCTTCTGTACATTTATGAGAAATCCTCACGAATTTACAAATGAAAATTTAGAAAAAGCCCCTGAGATTATAAAGTCAGATATTCTATGCATCTACGGGAGAAACACACACACATATTCTAGCGGCGATGGTCGACTTACAGTCGGTCTACATAACAAAGATGGTCTGATTCTGAGTGTGGGGCTCAACACAGACGTTCTCTTCTATTACAGCTCGACATTTACTGACCATAAACCTGACCTTCACTGCTGCCCTTTGACTGACGGATGACATCACATGTATATAGATACCTCTCATCACACACAGCTGCTTTTCAGAGCTTTTAAAAATGGCTCTTTGTCTGCACAGCCGCTATCACTATACGGTACATTACATATGATATAATTAGGGGAGCGCAGAGGGATGTGATGTGACGAGTCATGTCTCTGAGAACAAGCCCTGAGCCGTCATGGGAAACCTTTTTTTTTGGGGCCTTATTTCCCATCAGGATGCTCAGCGGACCAATTACAGCGGGCCTCTAGGCCGCGCAGACCGACCTCCAACCTATCGCCCCTGAACCCGCCGTGGTGGAAGGCTTATCGCGGCCGCAGCACTTCCTGTGCATGGTACACACACACACACACACACACACACACACATACAAATATTGCCTCTGGCCTTTCTGTGCTGAGGGATGCCGACTCAGCGCGTGCCTCTAATTGTGCGTTCTTATAACCGCTATTAAAATGTCACGTCTGACACACAGAGCAGCTGAGTCACACAGGAAGCGAGTGGGAAACTTGCAGGAACTGGGCATATCTAAAAAACCCAGCATATTACTCACCAGACCCCCTCAGTATGTCAACGGATAAACTCTTAATTTGTTGGCACGCACATGTAAATAACCATGAACGTGTTCGCAGCCTAACCACACAGCGGTTAAACATTCAATCGATTCACACCGATGTAGGTCGGAGGATGTAACTCTGAATATATCGACACATTTCTGGGAAATGATCACGCGCTTATGTTGTCTAACTGTGTACTGTGGAGGCGTATTGGGGGCATTGTAGGAAAATCTAAATAAATATTACAGAGCCGGGGGGAGGGTGCTAATAGTCACAATTTCTGAGATCAAAGTGGTAAATGTTTGAGAAAAACCTCATGAATTTACAAGCAGAAAACTTGAATATTCTCTGAGATTAGAAAGTCACTCTTTGGCAGAAATAAAAACATGTGACTTTTTAATCTGTTCCTCATAAGTTTGATTGTTATTACAATTGTGATTGTGATAACAAGAAGACTTCCTGCTTCTACACCAGTTCACCGACCCCTCAGACGCCGCCTCAGTGTTCGACACCCTGAGAATGTCCTTGTGTGTTTGAATGGGAGCGATAGCATCCTCTCGCCCTCTCCTCCTCTAAGGCCTGACCCGACTCCTCTCCACTGTGACAATGAACCCAATAAAAAAAATAAAAAAAAAGCGCTGCAAAAGCTTTCCCTCCGCCAGCTGCTTCCTGCTGGATTCGGTCCGAGTGACCTGTTTTATTGCTGCCGCACACGTGGAGATAAGTAGGTCACCGAGTCTGATAGGAAGTGCCAGGTAGGACAGACGGACCACGTCCTGTTGCGGTTACCCGATTCTCTGGATTGCAGCACTGCAGACAAAGTCTGGACGGTACATATTCTTCTAAAATGCATCCGACTCAGACGCCACCCGTCATCCAGTGTGAGGACAGACGGAGAGGTTTGAAGCAGCAATTAACTGAGAACAAAGCCGCAGTCGAACACGAGTCACTACAGACGAATTAGCTCATTCCTGCTCCAGGTTTGTATTGTTCACTTACTGGCACTCAATTAGATGTAAAAGGTAACTGTAGCCTCGGGGAAGCTAGAACAGCTGAGACAAAAGAGTAAAGCAACAAGACAATTCTCCACGGTCCATTACTCAAATATATTTGGGAAGGAAGACACGTTTCTACAAGGACGCAGAACTCATCACGTGATATTTACAACAATTGTTCACAATCGCACACTTGGGACTGACGTGCAAATCCACTGATTCACCCAAAGTGTTCTTTTGTTCTTCAGACATTTGGAGACTTTCCATGCATCGGGATAGAGTCAAGGACCGCATTACCCAGGCTGCCATGGGGCTCTATCAACCGTTTCTGCTTGATGAAAACATGTTCAGAGAACGAACGGCTACAGACAACGATCCGACCAATGAGATACAGGCGGAACCTTTGTCATGTTGTCACACTCGCCGTGTTTCCAGTCAATTGTCAAGTGAACTTTAGGCCAATTAGAGTCAAACAGACCATAAAGCAGGGGATGCTTTAGGGCGGGGCCACACGGTGATTGACAGGTCTCTACGGCACTCCTCCTCAGTCCAAATATGGTCACTTCTGTTCACTGGTTGCAAAAAGTCAAGATGCCGACGGCCAAAAAAAACGCCGAAGTCGAGGCTTCAAAACATCAGTCCACAAACTAACGGGTGACGTCACGACGACTACGTCCACTTCTTATATCCGGACTTTGTCACGGCGGCAGTCTGCCAGTAAACAGAGTGGAAGAAGAAGAAGAAGAAGAAGCAGAGGTCGCAAACCAGAAACAAAACAAGTCGCCGAAGCAAGATCTACGAGAGAACAACTGGAGAGCGGTCTTCATGAATTTGTTTCAATTGGGCAACTTTTTATAGTTCTGTCATGTCAGCTGATATTGGCCGTGTTTCATATATAAAAATACAACTCGTCGACTTAAGATCTGAGGACGTTCACGCTCCCCTGTCTGTCTGTGCCTCCACTCGTCTCTGCTGTCAGGTCCTTTCTGCTCCGCTGCTCGTTGAGCGAGGCTCCAACAGCCGAGCCAAAGTGTTCACAGATGTGTGCGCTCCTACCAAGACTGGGCGAATCACAATGGGCGTCAAGGATTGTAAAACCAACCTCAGCCGCCTCGATCGGCAGGGGTTTTGGAAATGAGTGCGCGTGCGTAAGTTTATACACACACGTGTGTGTGTGTGTGTGTGTGTGTGTGTTGAGTGTCTCTCTGAGGGTTGTGGAATAGCCCAGTTGGATTAAACCCCCGCTCATCCCGAGCCAAGAGGTAGACAAGGCTCCTCTCTCCCGTCACTTCCCTCCCTCCGCTGCCGATGCCAGATCTGCCCATCCAGAGGTCAACCTCATACGTCGAGTATTTTTCTGACATTTCTTTTCCACCTCCCTGTCAGAGCCGATGTCGTCTCAGCAGGAGCTTCGCCCAGTCGGAGGAGCGCTGATTTTGCACACAGTCTATTGTTCCTGTGTGTGTGTGTGTGTGTGTGTGCGCATTTTAGCTGTGCCAAGGTCTGCCCAGGCGCCACTACTAAGGTCTTGCTAAAGTTTTATGAATCTGATCCTTTCCACGCTCACGATCTGGCTCGCGTAGAAAGGTAAAGGTTGTGTGTGTGTGTGTGTGTGTGTGTGTGTGTGTCTTTCCATACGTTTCCCAGAGGCAGCAGAGTTTAAACGGCGGCCTGCTGTGCTGATAGAACCAGAGCCGCCAAATAAAAAAATAAAAAAAACAAATAATTAACAGCCTCATTCCTGTTTCAAAGCCTCTCTCTCTCGCTCTCATCTCTCTCTCTTTTTCTTTTGCACGCCCTCTGTTTTGTTTCGAGACCCCGATTTCAATTTTCCTTGGCTCCGTCTAGCTTAACGTAATGATGAGGGTTATGAAAATCATCTGGCAAC
>CM051694.1:27587896-27594033 GCA_028022725.1 Lycodopsis pacificus | reverse complement strand
CGCTGACCTGCTTGTAGAGGGCTGCCACATACGGATTCCCACGAAAGACTTGGTTCCTTCGCGTAGTTGGTGAATCCTGAAGCATTCTCCAATCACGATCTAAAAGAAATTGAGTGTTTCTTTGAGATAAGCAGACAACACTGATCACAAACAGGAGACAGATTCTAGCTGTGTGATGCCGCTGGATCCTACAGTCTCACAGTAGGTTTAGATGCAGAGAAGCATGCAGCAAAATAAATTATAACTTCTGAGCGTTTATCATGCAGGAAATCTAATTTAATTCCAGACTGAGTAGAACGGATGTGTGAAGGACAGACAGGAGAGACGGAATGAGTTCCACACAAAGACAAACAATGAGCATGGCCTGCCTTCCTCAGGCAGTGTTGATGTGATTAATGGGTGGTGATGCTGTGCTCCATGATATGATGGGGCCTTTTTGTATGTGGGACATGAAGGATAATGAGACAGAGAATGAAACGGGTAAACGGAAAACATGAGAACAAGAATCCAGACTGGGTGAAAACATCTCAGTCAGCCTTTGATGTGAGGAGGGTTCCTAACAGGGCGAACGGTCTGCTTTAAGGCTTAAGTCCAGTGGGCCTAACGTTGAGCCCTGTGGTATTCCAGCCATAAGGTTTTAAGTAGTTTTGAGGCCCACGGAAAGACCTCATCTACACTGAAGGGGGGGTGGGGGGGCTTTACACCGAGTTAACCCTCGAGCACGGAGATGTCAATCATACATCTGAGCCCATCTGGGGTATCTGACTGACGGACCACATCTCCCTTTCCTTCCTCTTTCCACACACACAAGGCTTCAGTTCTCCGGCCTGCCTTCTCACTTAATCTCTCAGGAAAATATTTACCTGCCCATCTCTGAGCCAGCGCACACACCTCGCCGTGCTCTGGATGCAAATGCCGCATTGAGGATTTAAATGTGCGCACATCTTGCGAGTTAATAATATACACGATGTTTGTGTGTTTACATGTATTGTTAGGCCCTGATAAACACACCTATCCTGCCTGTTGGGTGGTCAGCTGGCCGCTCACAGCCAGAAGAAACAAACATGGTGGTGTGTATAAGGTGTGTGTGTGTCTCTGTGCTATTGTCAATGAATTGTTTTTGATCTGAGCTTAAGATTAGAACCACAGGAGGCCGATACATGACAGAGAAGTTTATTTGGGTTGTCAGCATTTGCATTCAAGCCTCTCCTCTGCTTCTCTATCGCCCGTCTTGGTTATTGCTGTTTGGTCTGGTTTATTCTAAGCGCAGACAGGGTCTGTCATGGATACGACAGAGGGCTCAATAGTCGGCTTGATGGAGTTTATTTGGATCGCCGATGCTCATTGAGTTCCATCTCGCGATTGCTAACTCTTGTTTCTCACAGAAGAAAAAAGATACGTCTGAGCAGCAGGGCCGTTGGGATTTCCCTTGCAGCAAAGATAAACAAGAGTCCCCCCCCCCCCCTGACTGGAATCTGCTACCAGAGCATGCACAGTGTGTGCGCGGTGTTTGCACGTAGGTGAGGCGTGCCTATGTGCGTGCACCTTAAAAGGAACAGTGTCGGCATTGCAGTAGAGACGGCACTAATGAAACACAGCTGTGTGTGTGTGTGGACACGCCAGCTTTGCCACACGTGAACATGTGAGGGAACTAACTAGCTCGGTCTCCTGGTTCCAATAAGCAGAAGAGCTGAGCTTGGTGTGTGTGTGTGTGTGTGTGTGTGTGTGTGTGCCCACCAAGCTGATGGCGAGGAGGAGGCGGCGGCCAGCAACGTCTGAGTCTGGGGGGCTGTAAACATCATCTCGCCTGAGCACGTGGCACCAATTGACATGCTCATATACCGCAGCACTCATTCTAACCCTGACCCCCCCCACCCCCACCCCCACCCCCGCCCTCCTCACTCTTGTTTGCTGGCACTACACTGGAGCTGTTGCCACTCTGGGGGAGCCAGGAGTCAAGTCATGGGAACGAGGAGCGAGCTGTGACACATTCACCAAAGTAATGTGCAGAGCAGAAAGGGCACGGAGACGAGTGGGAGGTCTGAGAATGGACCGGGAGGCCGTAAAACGTCTTCCGACGATTGGCACGCATGCGTCAGCACACGCACGCAAATGTCGCTTGGGTTGGAAGGGGGGAGTAATAAAACAGGCCATCACAAATGGCTCTGATGACTCAAAGATTAAAAAAGATCACAGAATGAAAAGGGTAGGACACATGGAGCACATTCATTGCAGAAGATTGGAGTATTTAGAAAACGCTGCATGATAAGAAATCACTCAAACTTTGTTTTATTAAAAGGGGCTATGTTAGTGAGGATAACTTATTGGGGCGAAGAGTTTAAAAAAAACAAGTGGCTTTAAATTGGAGTAAAAGCAGCAAAGGGAGGTGTAAGAAAGTGGACTTACAGAGAAGATGGCAATAAGAATGCCGACACCACAGAGCACGGCGTCGCTAATGGTGTCTCCCACTTTTCGGGGGAAGCGGATGGACTCGTCCGAACAGTAAAACCCGCGCTGGTACGGCTTTATGGTGCTAGTCCAAGGATCAGGAAAGGCAGGCTAGCTACAGAGGACCCAAGAAAAAAATAGAAGAGGGGAGCGGAGAGAGAGAGAGAGAGAGAGAGAGAGAGAGAGAGAGAGAGATGAGAGAGAGAGAGAGAGAGAGAGAGAGCAAAAAGGTCAGTGACACGGACATAAACAGAGGGGAGCACAAGGAGCACGCTGGCACCAGGGGGTCATGGGATACGGCAGAAGTGGGTGTGGCTTGAGGGTGTCACGTAGGGTCAGCTTAGAGCAGAGGAGTAGGTTTCCAAAATCAGATGCAACTGCCACCAAAAATAACAAAGTTTCCCTTCAGGTTAACTTTTCTGAGCTCCTTTCACAGCCACCATCATGAACCGTCAGCCATCCCTGTTTCTGCCTCCAGAGATCCCCCCTCACCCCCAAGGCCTGGTGCTCTTTGTGTGCGGGGGGGCGGGGGGGGGGGACTTACAGACACCGCGGGCAGTGTCAACCCGACAGCAGTGAGCACCGAGGAGGAGACGGTGCTCCTCTTGTAGGGGTGTCTCAGCTGGAGTCGCTGCAGTAGAGACCCCTCTGGTACGGACGAATAGAGGAGCGGTGCAGAACCAGGCTGGGCAGCATAGCTACACGTACACACACACACACGCACACGCATGAATGCATGTGTGAACCCACGCACACAATCACATACGTAAGGCCGACTCACAGACGCACCTAATGCAGGGAATCATACGGTTAAACTCCACTTACCTGCAAGCTGGAGAAAGAACATGACATTAAAACACACTTTCAAAGTGCTTCCACGTGTGTGTGTGTGTGTGGTGTGTGTGTGTGTGTGTGTGTGTGTGTGTGTGTGTGCATGTGTGTGTCATGCTAACATTAAATCAGGCCGTTTGCTCAGCAAAACAGCCTCCTGCTGCTGCTGTTGACAGTGTGACAGCGAGCTATAGAGACCTGAGGTTTATTCTTCAGCATTCAGGACTTTTCGGAGACAAAAGACTCCCACCAACACAGGTACAGTATGTCAACACATTGGGAGAACTTGAATGTTATGCATTTCAGGTAGAGCGTCTTTTTCGACAGAAAGCATTTGTGTGAAGCTGTTAGCTGAAACTGCGGGTCAGCTGTGTCTTTTGTTAAATCGTTTCTTACGCTGCTCTGTTTGGTTCTATTTTAACTTAAGTGGAAATCTTTAAAATATTAACATAACGTTTTGTAAAGTATTTCTTTTTGCACTTTGTCTTTTGATGTTTTATGTAAAGCGCTTTAAGTTGCCTTGTCGCTGACATGTGCTGTATAAATAAACCTGCCTTAGCTTAGCATAGACAACAGGATGTGTATTGGCAAGAATGTGTTACGATTTATTGTATCGCGATACAGTAAGCAAGGCCATACACTGCATTATTGAGGGTCAATGTTAGGAAAACTGACATGTGTGAAGTGTGACAAAACACAATATCGCGATATTCAAGTGTATCGATACTTTCCTACATCCGAGGTGACGACAGCGGACTAAATAAATCAGATACAACATGTTAATTACTGCCTTTTTGAGGGTTTTTGAGGCAGATTTTATTACTTTCGGAGAGAGTAAGGCTAGCTGTTTCCCTCTGTTCTCAGTCTCTATGCTAAGCTAGCTGAAAATAAATAAACGAGACACGTTTAGATTTAATTCGCGGTTGTGCTTCTTCGTCCCATCGTCTGCGCCATTATATTATCATGATATTAGTGGCATAAAACGGTCTTAAAATGACAATAATATTGTTTATCGGAATTATTTCTGGGACGATATATATGGTAACAGAAGTAGTTGTGACAGGTCTAACTGGAGGAGCTTGTTGAAAGCAGTGTTAGAAGGTCAACGCACCCACGTTCTATTCCGATGATGGGGAGATAAATACATATCTCCAAATCAAAGCACCACAAATACAGGCGTGCAAACTCTGGCAGGGACTTCCCTTGGGGATTTCAAAATGTGCGAATAACAAAGAAAACAACGAAGCCACCCAACTCTGGAAACATTTTCCCGCATGAGAGCACGTTTGGCGTGCGTGGAGGTATAACGGCCGTATAGTCGCTCATAAATAGAGCGAGGGAGAGCTCAAGACACGGAGGCGTCGCGAAGACCCGCACGCTGACACGCCAGCGTCCACATCACCCAAAGCACTGCACAGAAACGGCTCCCGCATGCGGTCGGCCTCATCACATCACAGGGACTCCTTTGAATCACACGAGCGTTCTCCAATGCGGCTGAGAACTGTGGACGTCGTCTCGCCAGTGAGACCTCAAACACACTTTCTTACGCATTCCTGTGGACACACTCGAGGCTCTCACAGGCTCCTCAAACATCCACGCCGTGACAACTGCTCGCGCGTTAACGAGTCCACGTCCACACTAACACGGCTGTTCATCCCTCTGTTTGCCTTCTTATATGCGGTTGTCACAGCTCACATATATTCGAGAAATGTCATAAAATATCGCTGGTTTGGGGGATAAACGTACACAAATCTCTACAAAAGCCTCTGGGACACTGTTTACCTGTGAGTTGTTTGGTGCTGTGACTGTGTAATCTTAATTATACTGAAGGAAATGTACAAACAAGACATATACCTGTTAAAAACTCACAAAGAAATGTGATTCCTTTCTTGCTGATTTTTATCTTATTCATTTAAATTATTTTTCATCTGAACAAAGCAGCTGAAAGCCACTGAAAAACGGCGCAAATAGTTTCTTGCATTTTTCAATTGGTTTTGTTGTTTTAGTGTAATTCTCTCTCTCTCTCTCTCTCTCTCTCTCCTCTCTCTCTCTCTCTCTCTCTCTCTCTCTCTCCTCTCTCTCTCTCTCTCTCTCTCTCTCTCTCTCTCTCTCTCTCTCTCTCCTCTCTCTCTCTCTCTCTCTCTCTCTCTCTCTCTGCAGATGGGATGATCAGTGAGGCCGACACCTGCACAAACAGGGTGGAGCGCTGTTGGTGTCTGAGAACCACACAGGAAGCTTCGGGTGAGCCAGTTCACACGGGGGCAATAGTTTCTATCGTTTAGCTTCAGACAACTTGGGTACAGTTTTACACCTGAAAACACCTTTAACTACAAGATGCGTTCTGAAGGTTAAACACTCGGGAAAAACAACTTTTCCTGAAATCGGATCACGGTTTCCTCTCACGCCAATCTCACTTTCTCCGTCCCTCCACTCTGGCCTACTTGTAGAGGGTTGGTAGGGGGGGGGGGGGGGGGGGGGATTCACATGCTAATGAGGGAAGTGAAAGGAGGTCATGGCTTAACAGACATGGGAAATACACACACACACACACACACACACACACACACACACACACACTGTTGCTTAAAAGGCTAAACCCATCAGAGAACACGGTGGGAAACTCGGGAGCTAACCGGCTGAAAGACAGACAGAGGAAAGTGAGAGCGAGCAATTGAGCACCTCAACACCATCTATTGAGAATTCATGAAAGCCTCTCTGTCTGCTGCCCTGCCCAGCCTTGAGATCTCTCTCCCCCCGACCCCCGACCCCCGACCCCCCCCCCCCATGCCATCTCCCTGAAAACGGCCTGGTATGTGGGCACACCACAATCAGTCCACGAATCCTCCGGCACAAGTTAG
>CM051694.1:27562896-27582896 GCA_028022725.1 Lycodopsis pacificus | reverse complement strand
CCGTCTGGATAACGTTCCCCCCCATTAAACTTGCTTTCCTCCCTTTCTTGCGCTCCTTGCCCTCATCCTGCACACATCGCGGGCCGCGTTTAACCGAAGACAATGGGCGCTAAATCAGAGCACCGGTGTGAATGTTCTGCAAAGCACCGCAAAGTGGATCCTCCCTCTCTCTCTCTCTCTCTCTCTCTCGCTCTGTATGTAAACAGGACAGGGCTCAGTGCACAGATAAGGCCTGCACCAATAAAGATGCTATAGAGATGATTACCGGCCACGGCTGAGCAGATAAGCCTCGACAATCCAGTCGCCGGACACCGGCCATAAACCCACCGACAGATAATGAAGCGGGGCCCTTGAGCGGCCAGCGAGGACGGGTCTGTCTCGCTCTCTACCTCATTCACTTCTTCTCCTCCCTTTCCATTTCATCCTCCGTCTGTCTGCCGCCGGCCCGTTGGTCCTCGTTAGCGAAACAAAGAGCGAGCCGAGATGCATCAAAAGGGGGTATTGTTCTCAGCGAAACAGTGAAATCTCTCTGACCCCTAACCCCCCCCCCCCCCCTTCCCTCTGCCTCAATCTCTGGATGTGCACAGCATGCATGCACACGCACACACACACACACACACACACACACACACACACACACACACACACACACACACACAGAGGATTGTAGAGCGTAGTTAGAGAAAGTGTCAGACAGAGGGGCCTGTGTGACAGCGGGGAGGGGGCCCAGGCGGGGACAGTGTGGTGGGACAGAGATGCATAATGGGGCCTGCTGGCTATGATGAAGCGCTGCCTCCGTTTCTCATTTACATGAAACGCTCGTAGCATTGTTGTTTGTTTTGTAAGCTGCCGATCCCACGTTAGCAAGAAGGAGTGCATGCAGTTCAGCCATGAAGAGTTGGACATGTACCATTGTGCATGTCTGCAGTGCCAGGGTCCGTCACATGATGCTGATCGGCCCAAATACTGACACTTATTTAAATGTATTAGTCCTAAAAGTTGTAAAATGCACTAATATAGTTATTTTCTTTCCTCCACTCATGAGGCTGGGAGGCGGGGCTAAAGAAAACGCCAGTAAGCCTGCTCTATGGGCTTCATGGATGCAGAACATCTGGGTATTGTTTTTCTCCGGGAGTAAAACTCTCTGTTGCTTCATGCCACTGAGCCAATGCAGAGTTTTCGGCTGAACTGGAGGCATTTCTGACACTGGTTTTAGAAGAACTCTGTGCAGAGCGACAGCGACTACGAACCTCGAACCACGACAGTGTGAGAGTGAGAAAACCTCAAGAGTTGGGGTGTGATGTCACGAGCTCATTGCCCACACACAAACCTCCACAAAACATTCATTTACAACGCCCGCCGAAAACTCAAACACAAGCTTCAACTCGTGCACGAATGAGCGCGAACAAAGGCTGATGGCAGGGTGCAGCCCGGCGATTCTGCTTTGTCTAAATAAGCAGTCGGAGGGTGTTTACCTAAGAGGGCTGTAATCACGGATGAGAGGGAAGAGGAGAGAGGCAGAGGCTTTACCGCACCACTGTTGTCAGAGCGTGAACTACAAGCTGTTGTTCGTCTGTCGTCAAAGTCTTTTATTGTGCCGTTTAACTGTTTGCTGGGACGGAGACGTTGGTGGAGAAGAGGACGAATGTGTCTGTGTTTGGAAACCGCCGTAAAGAGACACAGTCGCAGCAGTCTACCTCATGCCTCCGGCTTGCCCACGGGAACCACATGGGGACTTTCACAAGTACACACCGAGCCACATGCTACCCGTACACACACACACACACACACACACACACACACACTCCTTCACCCTTCAGGCCGTGGACTCCATCTACTGACGCCCCCTCGCCCTCATAAACCCCGCGGGACACACGCGCTCGCACCCGCACGCCTCTAATCGCAGCCATAAGCCCCGGAGAGGCGGGGTTTGTCATTTAACTCACCGGCAGAAACGCGTCACAATGAAATGAAACGCAGACACAACGCTGCCTGCATTCTTTAAGGACTAGTAGCCTGGAGGCCACGGCTGTTGTCATGAACATCTGCTGATCTTTATCTCGTGACGTAATCCAATGATGGTCTTCTGCCAGAGGACACCTCCTCGCCTTCTTAAGAGCCCGAACCTCGCCTCGTCCTGCAGCCGCGGTATGACAAACACACCGCAGGGCCGCCTGCTGCAGCCACGGACAACACAAAGGCAGGCGTGCAGCCATGTGACCGCGACGTAAGCAGCACATCGTATGTCGACGTCCAATCGATGGGCCGAGCGTGTCCGTTGAACGTCTGCGTGCATCGAGCCCTCGGCCGTGTGCGAGTGCAGGAAATGTCATGCAGAGAGCTCTGCTCGCTCTGTGCCACCTGACCTTTGACCTCATCTGGCAAACAGAAGAAAGGACTGACGAGGAGCATCAGCAGTGGGACACAGTGAAAATAAGCCAGTATCAAGTAGTATCAAAACTTCTGCAGTTAAACCTGCAATAGACTATTGATATGGTTTCGCTCGCAACTAATCACTGCAAGCGATAAATTCCAATGTGTGGTTGGCCCACCACCACAGCAGCTGTAATCCAAACAGCTTCAGCCAGGATCGCCTGCATGCACACGGCAGCTAACTGTCCCAGCAGCTAACTGTCCCAGTAGCTAACTGTCCCAGCAGCGAACTGTCCCAGCTGCATGCACACAGCAGCGAGCTGTCCCAGCAGCTAACTGTCCCAGCATCTAACTGTCCCAGCTAACTGTCCCAGCATCTAACTGTCCCAGTAGCTAACTGTCCCAGCAGCTAACTGTCCCAGCATCTAACTGTCCCAGTAGCTAACTGTCCCAGCAGCTAACTGTCCCAGCATCTAACTGTCCCAGTAGCTAACTGTCCCAGTAGCTAACTGTCCCAGTAGCTAACTGTCCCAGTAGCTAACTGTCCCAGCATCTAACTGTCCCAGTAGCTAACTGTCCCAGAAGCTAACTGTCCCAGCAGCTAACTGTCCCAGCAGCTAACTGTCCCAGCAGCTAACTGTCCAGCAGCTAACTGACATCTCTTCCATAGATACGTGCTCCTTCTGGAAACCTTGTGACAAACTGGTAACTAATAGAAATGTGTTTTGTTGCCCATTATAACATTAGCGATGCTCGACATGGCAAAGATAAATGACTTTAATAGCAGGTTAGCCCTACTTCTCTCTGCCCTGAACAGACGGACTCCTGGGAATATCTGCCCTCAGATGAAGGTCGGAGCTTTGGATCGGCGCCGTGTTTGGCTGCGGGGGTGAGGGCCTCCCACCTGTTCTTTGATTACAGTTTTCTACTAGACACTCGAGACAATCTTGTTGTCGGGCAGATAAGTTTGTAAGCATGCAGTAAACTACGCACATCTTATTGTGAGGAGACTCCTCCTGTCAAAGTGTCCTTGAGCAAGACAGGAAACCAGTTTGCTCGTGTTTAGAATGAGCTAAACGCAGAGGTCAGATTCCATGTGTGTGTATGTGACGGTAACAATAAAGTTAAAGTATTTCTACCAACGCTCCTCCATTTCTCTCCATTAGTGCAAAGCCAGTTAAGAGGACAAGCTCAAGTGGAGAGGGAAGGAAGGGGGGGGGGGGGGGGAGTGGGATGTGAGGCAAAGAAAAAAAAAGGACAGGATTTCATTTCACAACCACACCTACCTCCGACCGACACTACCTTTCCGCTTCCCACCCTTTCCTGAGCTACACACACACACACACACACACACACACACACACACACACACACACACACACGCACACACACACGCACACACACACACACACACACACACACACTGTGCCCCCTGGTTCACTCACTCCCCAATATTGCACCAGATGTCACATCAATCCAAAGCGCTGCAGCGCAGCCAGATGAAGAATTTGAGAAATTCTGGAAAATATTTGGAGAGGATTGAAGTGGCTGAGGCCCAGAGAGGTAGAGGTTAAACCTCTCCAGCTTTAATGAGGGGGGGGGGGGGGGTGAGTGACGGCCCGTGATGCTATAGCGGCTAATGGAGAGGCAGGAGTTGGGTCGGAGCCGACGTCACCGAACACCTGACTGTATCGCAGATCAGAGCCGATAATGAGAAATCTGAGACGCTGATGGAAACGAAGGCAACCACGCTGCCTAATATATATGAGTGAGTCACTACAGACACAGACCTTCTAAATCAAGCTGGAGGACTGGAAGTCAACGGAGCTCAAACCCAGACAGACAATGACGTTTGCACACGAGAGCAAACACACAACGTACGATCTGCTCTGCAATCGCTTCAACACTTCGACCTGGTGTTAGGCGAGGTCACGCTCAGAGCGATATGATCTCCTGACCGCGTTTCTCCTCAATATACAGCCTCTTTCTACTGGAAGACGGTTGAACAAGCTTGCGTTATATATATATAGCGAGTGCACGGTATTTTAACGGTCGCGTGTGTGCTAAATAGATAAACAGCCAAAGTGAAAGCAGCCGAGGATTCCTGCGCCTCGGCTGCCAAAAATCGAACGCTGTTGAACTCCGGACTCAGCAGTTTGAGTGGAACGTTTGAATCCAGGATCCTGCTGTGTTTATTGTTTATGCATCGTGACCAGCAGAAGCAACATAAGGAGGGAAAACACCACCATTCCTGATGTCATCAGATGTCCTTATGCAGACACTCATTAGCCCCGTGTGTGTGTGTGTGTGTGTGTGTGTGTGTGTGTGTGTGTGTGTGTGTGTGTGTGTGTGTGTGTGTGCGTGTATGTGTGTGTGAGGCAGACTGACCACCTGTAGAAAGGTGTCAGTCTACCAGCTGGCAGATAGAAACTAATTAACGGTAACGAGATATTTATGCACTAGCTGTATGGGTGCACACACACACACACACACACACTACAGAGGACTCTTCTGAGCCCTCTACACACCCGCATTCCTCGCTCCTCATCCAGGACCCCCTGATAATAACCCCCCCACCACCTTTCTCCTCCTCTCTTTTATCCCCCTCTGTCCCTCCACCCAAATGTCTAACCCCCACCCCCCCCCCCCCCCTTAAGCAAAACCACTAAAGTGGGCCAACCAATCACCTGCCAGACTGCAGTTTAGCATGACAAAGGACCATGTTTACATCCATGAGTGTGTGTGTGTGTGTGTGTGTGTTTCCCTCAGAGCAGCTTTTTTTATTTTAACCAGAGAAGGAAGTCGGTTTATGCAGGAAATTCACACCACATGCGCCTCAAAGCTCATCTGCACTTATATGGGTGCAGATGAAACAGCGCATCGCTGTCTGAGGTTCTGTTAACGAGCAAACTGACGTAAAACTACTGGAAAACTTTGCAAGCAGATCTGCTTCTACTACTGCAGCACTTTTTTGGGGTGGGGGGGGGGGGGGGTGTGGGGGGGTGGGGGGGTTGTAACATGCTGGGTGATAAAATTCTGCTCCTGTGTGGCAGATTTTCACCACTACCGTTTGCTGCCTCAGTTTCTCCGTCTTATTAAAAAGCTGTTTGTGTGGCTCCCACCTGCTCCTCTATACCCGGCCAGCCTCTCCATCTCTGTACAGACTGCAGAGGCATCACCCCCCCCCCCCCCCTCCCCTCTCCCCTCCTTTTGCCACAACACATGCTTAAGCAATTATTCCAACGCAGTCCCCCCGGACTGAGAGGGGCTGGATAGTGAAGCCAGAGGGAGAGAGAGAGGGAGAGAGAGAGAGAGAGAGAGAGAGAGAGAGAATTTGAAGTGGAGTGATCGGGAGGGGCAGCTGGCCAGAGATTTATTTTTTTTTGCAGCGTTCTGGGAGAGAATGTGTAGAAGTTGAGCGCAACTCCCATAATCCCCTTTTTCTAAAAAAAAAAAAAAAGAAGAGAGAAAGGGGAGACGAAGGGAGTGGAAACAAAAGGGGAAGAGAAAGGAGGGGGGGGGGGCACTGGAGCTGAAGAGGACTGGGCTACAGTGACAACAGCTTCAAAAGACTAAACCAGATACACGTGAACTGTGCACACATATGGACGCCAGCGGAATAACAAGTTAGGAACACACAGAGCCGCCTCGTCCGCTCTGGATCAATTCCTTAATTACACTTTGATTTCTACTGGCGGTGCTGGACAGCTGGGGTGGCACCTCTGGGGGTTATGAGGGCACACGGGGGGCTATTTAAAACTAAATGCAAATACAAAGGGGGGCAGCTTGACACTTGAAAGCATCCAGGCATGTTGGCGACTCTGCACTTTGACATCATCAATACACGATGTGATGACAACACGTGCATCCACACCGTCAGGAGCCGTGCGTTTGATCGACTGACACGAGTTGTTTCATTGGGAGTTATTTGAACTATGAACGATGCGTTTTGTTAATGTGCCAGAGTGTTGGGAGTGTTTTGTGCTCGGGCGGTGTGTGTTGGAGTCGGATGATAAGAGATGAAGTTGTCTTGTGTTGAACAGATAACAGGCTTTTAAAACGATGAAGCGTTTACTGCCAACCATTACGCGCGGGTCCATTTCATCTCTGTAGTGTGCTGCTTTTATCTGAACTTGAAAGACTCTAAAGCGTAAATCCGCTGGTGTGAGGCGCCCCGTCTCCAAAAGAAGTAAAGAGTTGATATTATAACAAACGCGCGCACAGCACGACATGCATGTATGGACTTACCGAGCAGGAGGCAGAAGATGTCGAGCGCTATCAGCAGCTTCTTCTTGCTGTTGTCGACGCCGTTGTTGTTGTTTAACGTAGAGGTTCCTCCGTTCCTTGTCTCTTGGGCCATCGCTTTCTCATACATGTACTTTTGCATTTGAGAAGTTCCCCCTCCTGGACTCTCGGCTCAATATCCCGCAGCACGCGGCGGAACGAGGAAAGTGTCCTTTAAAGAAGCAAATGTCATGCAAATTCAAGGCGGAATTTAAAAACTTCCCAACTCGGACGTCTCGTGCGGTTTTTTCGGTTTTGAAAAAAAAAAAAAAGTGAATCAATGTGAATATGCGAGAAAGGAGAAGTTGCTCTGCGCTCGAGATGAATGGAGGAAAGCCTGCAGCGCGCTATCGGTCTTGGCTCAAAAGGACTTGGAGTGAGAATTGCGCTGCGCATCGAGAGCCGCTCGTTATATCAATCCTTCTTCTCCTCCTCCTCCGCCTCCTCCTCCTCCTCCTCCTCCGCCTCCTCCTCCCTGCTCTCTTCAAGTTCCCCCTGCGGCTTCGAGGTTCAGCCCTCTTCCCTCTGCTGCTAGCGGTGGGTAATCGCCTCCATCCCGTTCCCCCTGCGTGGAAAACTTTCTCTCAGTGCTGGAGAGCGACGCGCGCGGCTGCGGCGCGCCCCCAGCGGAGCGCTTCAGAGTAGCTATCTACTCTGCATAAGAGATGCAGATATTCGGGTCTTTTTTTACAGTAAAGGTAACAGCATATTTCATCAGATTTCATATGAAGTATCAGAAGCAGAATTCTGTATTCACATACAAGAAAGTTGCTTTGGTGAAGCCTTCAACTACAAAATGTCACTCAAAGAGACACAACCAACCAGTGAGAGACTCAACACGACCACAAAGACCAAAAACAAGCCAAAGAAACGCAGAAACAGCTGCAAAGAGGCAGAAACCACGAAGGGACTCATGCTGATGACTGAGAAAAGGGTTCAAACAAACCACAAAGAGACAGAAATCAACTACAAATAGATGCTAAATAAACTGTGTCTTGCTGCCAGTGCCCATAGAAATCTAAACGTTATCTGAATCTATGTTTCCTACAAATAAATGACATTGCAAAGAATATTTATTGTGTAGAATAGTTGCTCCAAACCATTAAAAAGCAGCAGAACAGGAAAGGGCTGAGAATAAAACAACTCAAACGCTCTCATTTCAGTTCATAAATGTATCATTAGTGTCAACATAATTATTGAAAATACTGAAGAGTGCTATTCATTTTATTTTGTATTATTTAAAGAATATATATATATATATTTTTAAATATTTCTGTTTGTTTTAGTGTTTCCTTTATTCTTCTCTTTGTGTGACGTTGTATTGCATGACATCATACTGTTGTGGTTGTTTTGCATATTACTTTGCCTGTATTCAATCTTTTAAAAATAACATGTCAACGTTCATTTTTATTTGCATGATTCATGTTTCTTCAGTAGTTTAGTGAGGACTTCTGAACAGGAAACGGGGATACAGACAAACTATTGATGTACTTTCATCTACAGAGTTTATTAAAAGTGGGAATTGTCATTTGATTGCTCTGGTGGGTGAAATGAAGCGTCACCAGAGAAGAGACAGGATTCGATGCTTCATTTCTAACTTTGACAAGAAAACGTTTGCGCACCAGCTCCACAGATTCAAGGCTGCAGTCAGACTGGATCACGTGAACCTACACTGCCCTCTAGTGGTTCAACATGAACAACTCTTTTCAATCTAGTTTGCGTCTCATCCATCAAGTACACTTCCTATTTGTATCAGCCCGGTCTGTTCAAAAAGGTTTATGGAAGATGATCAACGGTTTGACGCTTTTGAAGACCTTGTCACCTGTTTTTGGGACTGATGCGACACTAAATAAAGATACATTAGTCAGTGTGATAGAAACTCAGGAAGGCCCTGGAACAACACGGGACGCTATTTGTGAGAATGAGAATGAAGCCACTGACCTGACGGCCCGGTTGGATAAAGAGGACAGCGGACTCTGATGCCTCGGCTACGAACAATGGATTCAAAACCCAAAACAAACAAAAACAACAGAAACCCCGTCATGCATCGCTCTTCTGTCAACATTTCATTCCACAATTTCAAATGATAGTCGCTTTCTTTCAGTCTTATAATATCTGGCAGAGCCAGTGGAGGAAGAAGTACTTTTACTTAAAAAAAAACATTTTACTCATATATACTACAAATATACTACAATGTCACACGTACTAGTAAAAGTCCTACACAGTATTAGCTTCAAGATATACTACCGAAAGTCAAAGCTCTCATTGTGCAGAATGGACAATTTCAGAATAATAAACATATAATAGATCAATTAGTGATGCATTCATGGGACGTACAGCTGGTAATGTGGAGCTACTTGTACTGCAGAGTATATATATAATCCTAAATTAAAAAATAATATATATTCTTTTTTTTCTATTAATAATCTAAATGTGCAAAGTAACAAATAACTTAAATTGTCAAAAATAATGTAGTGGAGAAAATACATATTTAAAACATTGGATTATAAGTATAAAGTTGTATAAAATTAAATACCTGAACATTGTAAGTGCGGTGCAGTACTTGAGTAAATGTACGACATGAGCTTGGTGTGGTGCTCAGCATGTCGGGCTGGTTGTGCGGCTGAATGTGGCTGAATGTGGCTGAATGTGACCTGCTGGAGGCTACAGTATGTATCAGGGCAGCAGGTAATGGACCGGGTAATGGACCGGGGAGCAAAACTCGACGCAACACCGGGTCGGTGGCAGAAGAAACGCCGGTTATAGGCTGCCGCACAGGCTGCTTTACGACAGATGAATAAAAACAACCACAGCAATCTGTCACATTCTTCTGCCACAGTGTTCACCGTAAAACCCGACAGTGCGTCGAGCTGTGCCAGAAGTGAAGTGCCCCGCCCCTCCGTGCGCTCCCGTAGGCAGACACACCCACACACACACACACACGCACACACACACACACACCGAGCCCAGCCGGCGGTTAACGGAGGAAGATGGCAGAGCGGCAACAACCGAAACACGAAGGCAGGGTGAAGATCGGCCACTACATCCTCGGCGACACGCTCGGAGTGGGAACCTTCGGGAAAGTGAAGAGTTAAGTGACGATTTATTGTGTCGTACTGATTTGAACGTGAAACGTTTGAGTGCGTCAGTTGGAGAGATATGAAGTATGCGCCCCCCCCCTCCTGCCTTCAACGGACTGTAGAACTTGCATGCTGTCAGTGAGCCGTCACATAATCACCGTTTATAACGGCGCCCCCGTGGTGCGTAAAAGGACGTCTGACGCGCACAGCTTTGCCCGAAACCCACCGTGTGATCGTCACGTTAACGGACAGTATGCTCGGTGAACACAGCGCGATAGCGCGGTGTGTTATCGCATCGCATTGCTATCAAAAGGTTATTATGTCAGTTTTCACTCTGCGTGACCTTGTGAGGCTCAACCAGCCCGTATGATGCGCGCGCAGTTTGAGGGACACCATATGTGTGTAAGGTATTAAAATACTTTAATATTCTCTGACATTGGCATACATGTCAGAGAAATAAAACAGAAATTCTCTGAGGTTAAAGTGGTACATTTACGAGGAAATAAATCACAAATCCAAATAACTCCTGAAATATTCTCTGAGATTATAAAGTCTTACAGTTAAGAGACATTTCTCTCACAAATGTCTTGATAATCTGAGAGAATATTCAAGTATTTCCCAGTAAATGTGTGAGTTCATTTCTTGTGAATGTATCTCATATGTTTCTCGTGAGCATACGACATAGAACTCTGCTTCTACACGTCTGCGTTCTTCTGTTTCCTTCAGTCGGTGAGCATCAGCTGACGGGCCATAAAGTGGCGGTGAAGATCCTCAACAGACAGAGGATCCGCAGCCTCGATGTCGTCGGGAAGATCAAACGAGAGATCCAGAACCTCAAACTGTTCAGACACCCGCACATCATCAAGCTGTAAGTGCAGAACCACGATCAGACTGTTTGTTTACTACCTTGTTTGTTTACTGCGCTGCACTGAGCATGCCCACGGGGCTCCCGCGAGGTCCAACACACACACACACACACACACACACACACACACACACACACACACACACACACACACACACACACACACACACACACACACAGGGAAATTCAAATCTCCAGTTAAGATGATAGTCAGTGTCTCGGCTCCTCTTGTTTTTCCTTTGACCTCGCCTTCTCTCTCTCTCTCTCTCTCCTCTCTCTCTCTCTCTCTCTCTCTCTCTCTCTCTCTCTCTCTCTCTCTCTCTCTCTCTCTCTCTCTCTCTCTCTCGCTCTCTCTCTCTCTCTCTCTCTCTCTCTCTCTCTCTCTCTCTCTCTCTCTCTCTCTCTCTCTCTCTCTCTCTCTCTCTCTCTCTCTCTCTCTCTCTCTCTCGTGTTATTTTTAGGTTCGGGTTAGTCCACCATCTCGGACATGTGAGCTCCGTGGAAAACTCCGTCACAAACATATACAGTCACAAGCACACTTATATTTTACACACACACACACACACACACACACACACACACACACACACCACACACACACACACACACACACACACACACACACACACACACACAGTCGGGCCCTGTTTGTAAAACCAGCATGAAATGAATTAGAATAAATGTCTTCACATTTCCCTCAAGGGCTCTCACTGTACATATATACATTATATGTATATATACACATATATATATATATATATACACATATATATATATATATACCCATATATATATATATATATGTGTATATATATATATATATATATATATATATATACACATATATATATATATATATATATATATATATGTGTATATATATATATATAATACACATATATACACATATATATCCATATATATATATATATGTGTATATATATATATATATATACACATATATAACATATATATATATATATATATATATATATATATATATATATATATATAGATTGTGATGAAGTGCAGAATCTCACGAGAGCAGCCATTCTGCATGGGTTCTGCATTTTAATGAACTTGACCTTTATGAAAATCATGCCCACAGGCAGCATCACACAGCCGCGCCTTCATCTGTGGACTGTTTATGTGTTTATGTTTATGTTTATTCTGCGCATATTTGGAAGTAAACACATTTGCTTTGGAGATGAGATGAAAAAGCCTATTGGTGTGTTTACAGTGTGTATACAGTGTATCATGAAGTGTTAGTTATCATGTGCATGTTGGTGTTGTAGGTACCAGGTGATCAGCACGCCCACAGACTTCTTCATGGTGATGGAGTACGTGTCTGGAGGGGAGCTGTTTGACTACATCTGCAAACACGGACGGGTAAGACGCTCCACCAGCTGACTGGCAACCGGCTCAGACCCAATAAACAGTAATGGCCTTCAGAGTTCTCAAGATGTGTCTGCCTCCGTGCCGTCATGGGCAGAGGAAGTATGTTTCCGGGTTGTCTGTCCGCCTCGTGAACGGGATATCTCAGGAACGCCCTGGTGTGTGTTCCTGAGATATCCTGACACACACAAGAATTCCTGAAATCTAACTTGGCACAAACATCCACCTGGATTCAAGAATGAACTGATTAGAACTTGGTGGTCAAAGTCTGAAGAATTCATATGCTGATTATGAAGTTTAGGCAACAAAACCACTCAGAAAAGAGTGTTGACGTCAACTTGGCTGACTAGCAACTCACGTTAACTGATAACAATTAAGATTCAAATTCTTCGATAAAACACAAACTACGAAGAATTGTCCTCGGTTAATTTATATATATAAAGCTTTAATTCTATTACATTGCATTGTCATTACTAAGCTTAAGTGCACAGTATCTTAATTACTCAAAATATAAGGTGACTTCAAATGGCGACCAACAGTTAGCGTCTCTGTTCATCAGATAAAAGAGGACGTGACTGGTTGGCGGAGGCATGCGATATCTTGTTGAGATGAAGCTCGGTGTTACACACACACACACACACACACACACACACACACACACACACACACACACACACACACACACACACACACACACACACACACGTTCAAGACAGAAGGACTCGCACTAAACAAGACACAACCAGAGCAACACCATCCAATCATGTCCATTGATGGTGTGTCTTTCAGGTGGAGGACACGGAAGCCCGCCGTCTTTTTCAGCAGATCATCTCGGCCGTGGACTACTGCCACAGGCACATGGTGGTCCACAGAGACCTGAAGCCTGAGAACGTCCTGCTGGACGCCAACAAGAACGCCAAGATAGCCGACTTCGGTAGGATCCCCAGAGCCCGGATCCCCAGAGCCCGGAGCCCGGAGCTCCAGCCAGAGAGGGCGAGACGGAGGGATGGAGGGAGGGATGGAGGGATGGAGGGAGGGAGAGACGGAGGGATGGGCCTGGCAGAAGAATTGTTTGGGGAATTTAAGAAGAGGGAAAACAGGGGGGGGGGGGGCTGAGTACTTGGCCAGTGAACAGTGTTGAAGGCTGTTGAAATTTGTTGCAGAGTCATAGGAGAAGGCATAATTATACACTTATATCAAAGTGTGAAATCACAATCGCGCACCTGTTAACCTCAGTAAATGAGAATTCATTTCTCACCCATCGCACTTTGTTATCGGGCGTGTTTTAGGTGTTGTTCGCCGATTGGTTGAGAGGCCGTGGCTGATGCAATACGACCAGGAACGAGGGAAATATGTTCACAAAACACACGGAGGGCCCTCGTGCACAGCGGGGTTGGCGTAGGGTGGCCAGGTCTCATATCATGTCTGGCAGGAAGCCTTGAGGCCCAGTGTCATCTGATAGGGAAGGAATGGGGGGGGGGGGGGGGGGGGGTACAGCAGTGTTTTGGCTGAGAGCAACAGGGAGAGTGTTAAAGGAACAGGGATGAAAGATAACGGGGGGGCAGAGCGTCTGGGGTTTAGTGTTTGGCAGAGAGAGAGGCTCATCCAATTAGATGAGCTTTGTGTTCTGTACAGGAGGATAAAGATGTCAGCCGTGCACCCTCCTCGCTCCGGGGCCATGTTCAGATTGACCAGAGGATCAATGGCAATGATGTGATAATAGGGGGGGGGGGGTGGAGACAGAAGGGTGTTAATGTGTCTTGTGTTGGGCCAACAGGTCTGTCCAACATGATGTCAGACGGGGAGTTCCTACGGACGAGCTGTGGCTCACCAAACTATGCTGCTCCAGAGGTCATCTCAGGAAGGTGTGTGTGTGTGTGTGTGTGTGTGTGTGTGTGTGTGTGTGTGTGTGAGATCAAGGCTGCGATGATAATCACGTCTGAAGGATAATTGTTTAATCACCGGCTTTAGCAACTAAATAGTTTGGAGTAACTCGGTGTGAATCTGTCTCTGCCAGGCTCTATGCCGGCCCAGAGGTGGACATCTGGAGCTCGGGGGTGATCCTGTACGCCCTGCTGTGCGGCACTCTGCCCTTCGATGACGAACACGTCCCGACGCTGTTCAAGAAGATCAGAGGAGGCGTCTTCTACATGCCGGAGTACCTGACTCGCCCCGTGGCCTCGCTGCTCACGCTCATGCTGCAGGTGGACCCTCTGAAGAGAGCCACCATCAAAGACATCAGGTGCTCCGCCTCGCTGTGCTTTGAGCTTCTTTCTTTTGTGAAACATGTCCAATCATTGTGAAGCGTTGTACTTTAGGCGGCGTGCTGTGCACAGGGTCGGCGTCTCCTCTCGTCTTCTGCTCTGTAACATTTAGGAGGTCGTCCATCTGAAGTGTCGTCACACAAAACAGCGTTTGACGACAGTTTGACTTCATTCAAGTGTAAATGTCACATACGGTGACATGTGAAGATGAATCCCCAACACGTGGCCCCGCCTGGTTTCACTTTGACTCTTCTGTCCTCTGTCAGGGAACACGAGTGGTTCAAGCAGGACCTGCCGGGCTACATGTTCCCAGAGGACCCCTCGTACGACTCCTCGGTCCTGGACGAGGAGGCCGTGAGGGAAGTGTGTGAGAAGTTTGAATGCACCGAGTCAGAGTTCATGTCCAGCCTCTACAGCGGGGATCCACAGGTAAACAACAGCGTCCATGTTGCTTCTGTTTATTAAGCTGCGACTGTTATATTAAAGTCTGACGCCACAGGATTATGTTTTATATTTCCATCTCTACTCGAGAGATCAGATAGTAGTCAAACAATTTGACATTGTTCGATCGATCGATCGTCCTAACGCCAACAGGATTACATCATCAGCTTTCATTGAAAACCTCGTTCAAGGGTTACTGCGACTTTAAGACCTGGTTAAGAGAGGAACTGGAAATAATGTGGGTTGCCTTTAAATCCCCCGTGACTCCACCAAAGCAGGGCACTGACTGTTTAAACATGATTTATTAAGGACACAACCCCGCCCCAAACAACAGCACCAGAAAACAGACTGACTGTCCACTGGATTGTCCAAATGATTTAGTAGAACAGAAGCAATCCAACGAAAAACAAGGTTTAAAGTCCTTCCTTCTAAAAATACAAACCAGGATGAAGCGATGCATTACGAACAGAGACGCAGACAAACTCACAATCTTTACGGGTTCCCGCCGTCTTCAGTCGGTCGAGGCGCCGCCACCTCACACCGTCTCTCCTCACGAAATACTAAATCAGAATCCCCACCCCAAACATTTCCCTTTCCCATTCTTCTCCGGGCCACGCCCCCTCACACCTGAGAGGAACACCTGAGTACACGTTCTGTTTGACACCGATAGACAAAATAAAACGTTTGTGTTTCCTAAACACTGCTGCCTCTGTGACGGTGGCATTTTAAATGTGATGCCAGGAGCATCAATCAACACGCTTTAGTCTTCTTGCCTCTCCGTCCTCCCTGTCCACGCAGGATCAGCTGGCAGTGGCCTATCACCTGATAATAGACAACCGGCGCATCATGACCGAGGCCAGCGAGTTCTACCTGGCCTCCAGTCCTCCCCAGGGCTCCTTCATAGAGGAGGGCATGCCGCTGCCCCCCGGGGTCAAACCCCACCCGGAGAGGATGCCTCCGCTGCTGGCCGACAGCCCCAAGTCGCGCTGTCCTCTGGACGCGCTCAACACCACGCGGCCCAAACCGCTGGCGGTGAAGAAGGCCAAGTGGCACCTCGGGATCCGGAGCCAGAGCCGACCCTACGACATCATGGCCGAGGTGTACAGGGCGATGAGGCAACTCAGCTACGACTGGAAGGTAATCCGACACATACACATACACAGATATATATGTACTTACAGTACATACTGAGGTCTACACACAAACCAGACTGGGCTTTGTGTTGCGCTGTAGGTGGTGAACCCGTATCACCTGCGAGTGCGGAGGAAGAACCCGGTGACGGGAACCTTGGTGAAGATGAGCCTGCAGCTGTACCAGGTGGACAGCAGATCCTACCTGCTGGACTTCAAGAGCATCGACGGTTGGTGACACAACAACACCGCTTCCACAACGTGTCTAATTATGTGATAGTACACATTTAAGTCAAAAGAACATTTCATGTCCTCTGTTCTATTGTGCAATGCATGTGGCTCCGCCTTGGTGTCGGCACAGTGCCAGTACTCCGAATTTCAATCTGTATACTATGCACCGATTTTGTGTCTCTGAAATCTGCTGTGGCTGAGTTGGTGGAGTCGGAACAGCTGAGTTGGTGTTTATGCACATGAGTGCTTTTGGTGCTTGTTTTAGCATGTTTGCAAGTTGCATTCCAGACTGCGCTGGCAACCTATTTTTAGAAAGAAAAGATTAAAAATGATATGATGCCAGTTATCAGGAGAACAGGTGGTCATGCTAAATATAAATTCCAGTTCAACAGACAGAATGAGAACACTTAAAGGTGCTTCATTTAATATTCAGAGCGTTAATATAGCAGCCAACACATATTTGTTATGAAAAGATATCGTGGATTAATGTCTACCAGCTCTGTTCTGTTAGCACCGTTAGCTGCTAGCTGCTAGCCGCTAGCTCAGCCATCACCATGTTGAGAGCTGTGTGGACACATACATATTACTGTATACGCTGAATTTGGACTCGAGCACCTTTAAATATGACATATTTAGAATTTACTTTGGTGGTGGCACAATTCTTATATATTCACAGATAAATATAAAAAACGATGAACTACTCCTCTGTTGGATGCTGATGCTACTACCCCCCCCCCCCTCCCTCCAGATGACATCATCGAGGCGGTGGGCTTTAAATCGGGTTCGTCCACTCCTCAGAGGTCGGGCTCCACAGCCGGCCTCCACAGACCCAGACTGAGCATCGACTCGGCGAGCCCGGCCACGGACGTGCCCCAGCTCAGCTCCTCCCTCCCGGGGTCCCTGTCCGGCAGCGCCCCGCTGCTCACCCCCCGTCAGGGGTCACACACCATGGACTTCTTTGAAATGTGCGCCAGTCTGATCACCACACTGGCACGCTGAGACCCGAAGACCCCGAACCGTCGCTGGGACCTGGATGTCCTGGGAGGGGGGGGGGGGATGAAGGGATGAAGGGAGTGCAGATGTTGGGAGTGACTTCCTCTCTCTGTCTCCTCTCCAAAGCCTGTCACCTCACCTTAAGGAGACATAGAGAGGAATCCTTTTTTTTAATTTAAAAAATGTTCTTATTCGGACACAGTTCTTGAGTCTCTAGTTTTGGAATTCTTATGAAAACTGATCCTGGGACTGTAATCTGTGAACCAGTGAGGTGAGAGGAAGTCACGGTTCACCGTCCTCCCACAAAAACCCTCAATCTATCAACTGCTGAAATGTCATCACCCGCCATCACACCTAATGGTGGGCGACCCTGCTGAGCCCCCCACTGATCAGAGGTCCGTTTGCCTCTTGTCTTGTATTCTGATGACGGCACCGGCTGTTAAAATTGACACGAAATGTGTATTCTGAGGGAACGTCAACACATGAACAATTGATACGAGATGGTTTGTAAAGAAACCTCTTTTGTTATCATGTATATTATATTTATACGACAATCACAGAGCGCTATACCAAATATCTTCATACACCAGAAAGAAGATGATTATTATTTAGATATCAGATCCATGTTTATTTTTCAGAGACTGTTTTCTAGACGCTGTAGTTGAATATTATTTGAAGTTTGAAGTGGAATTTTTTAGGGTTATTATTATTGACGTTATCATATATTTTTAAGCCTTTTAAAATGAGAACGATGTGCATCAGAAACGACAGCCCAACATGAGGTCTTAAATTGTATTTGATCTTTTTCTCTGAGAAAACGTTCATTTTCAACTGATGCCACCAAACCTGTTAGCAGCAATAAGCGTAACGAGTGTGAACGTGATGGGGAGATGACGAGGCGATGATGATAATCGATAAGAGAGGAAGAGACGGTGAGCATCAGCCGCAGGAGACACAGAAACCTTTCTCCAGTCGCCTTAAAGAACGCAACACAGCAGCGCTGTGCACGTGTTTATGGAGAGAGAGTGTGTGTGTGTGTGTGTGTGTGTAGTGGAGATCAGATGCGTGTCACATGGCAAATCTCGATGCTTTGTGTTTCTTCTGTTTAGCTGTTTGTTCAGTCTTCACTTTAAACTCTTTGTGTCCGGTCCTTTATTACACAAGCCCCGTAAATAAATAATTAAATGTATCGTAAAGAAAGTCAAGGTGAATATCCCGTCAACAATTTGACCTGGCTGGTAAAATAATGACTAAAATGTAGATTGTTCAGACCTTCTGTTTCTAAAGCATCGAACAGTCGTCTGGAAAGCTGCAGAGCTGCACACGGGGAGCGGCCAGTCGCACAAACTCAGAAACGCACGACCAAGCGCTGCAGAAGTCTGTATTTTAAATGTATTTTCTGACAATCCGCTCGGCTAAATCAAGGCTTCGTCTGTTGCATCTGCACATTTGTTGCTCATCCGAAATAAATTCACGCTTTTGTAATCTTTTGCCGCCGTCGTTACATCCACAGGCTTCAGGCCGGTGATTGGCAGAAAGCAAAGGAGGCGGGAGATTTGTGATAAAACAGGTCATGAAATGATCCATAGTTATTTTATGAGTCGGTTGTAAAATAAGAGCGATGCACTAACGTTTCAGGATGATGGGGAGAGGTCGGCCATGTTGGAGATTCACAACAGCTACGGTGCTGTTACAGTACAATCATCTGATGGAGGAGGTTCCAGTCTCTGGTCATGTTTTGGCCTCTTCCCGCCTGTGACGTCGCGTACAAACGCCTCTGAATATACTCAGAGCTCCCTGCTGCAAACACTACTTAACCAGTATTTACTGTCACCATGTCCTGCTGTGCTGTTACAACCGTATGCAACCACCAGTGGCATGTTCATAACCTCGACTCCAGCTGGGAAACACGCCAGGGGGCCGAAATACATACAGACTTCAACGTGTTGTTCCAAAGTGAGTATTTCAACAGCAACGCTGCACAATGCTGATCTGTGGTGGGGTTCTTATGATCAGTGTGACCTTAAACACCCCAGTGTGTGTGTGTGTGTGTGTGTGTGTGTGACGCTGTGTTTTAACTGTCTGTCTGATTTGGGGTTATTCTTGTTGTGCACTGCATGATGTTGCTGTTATGATTTGCACTTTAATGAGTATTTATTGAAAAAAACAATAAACAGACATTTAAAAGGATAAAATGTCTCCAAGGCTTTGTCAAAGTTACTACACACACACACACACACACACACACACACACACACACACACACACACACACACACACACACACACACACACACACACACACACACAAGGATTATTGTGTTGTTTTTTCCAGACACAAATGCAGCCTCTGATGATGTCAACAACAGTATTTGTTGCATGGAAGCGACCTCAGGTGATCATCACACTCTCTCTCTGTCTGTAACACTTTTTATTCATCAGCTTGAGGGAAAAGTCGTAGAAGAAAAAGGCGGCACATAAAAGTGACGGATGAAACGCTGCATAAAAATGAAAGAAAGAGAATAAAGGTTTATGGATGACGCTTCCCTCCAGACGGGACAACTTAAACCAACATGGAGCAACTTGTACTGGCACAATTCTTAAATGTTATATTTCACATTACGCGCCATGTTGTTGTTTATTGCTACGCCATCAAAGATCATTATGACAATAATAATAATATGTTAAAGGCTCAATGGAGACATAATATGAAGCGAGTTGATACAGAAGCACTTCCATGAAGTCTAACGATCTCTAACACAATAATGGAGGTAAATAAAAGTACAAAAAATAAAACACAATCATCAATAATACAAACACGGAAGAAAAACGGACTAAATGCCGAAGGCGGTCAAACAATGTTTGTCAGAGTCCGATAGATGCACGAGTATGAAGCTCTATTAAAGGGCCAGTGTGTAGGATCTATCAGCAGAAATATAATATTC
>CM051694.1:27527896-27557896 GCA_028022725.1 Lycodopsis pacificus | reverse complement strand
CCAAAAAAAGGTGTCGACTCCCAGGTACAGAGTCAAAGATGGCCAAACCTTTCCACAAGACTGTAGATACATATTTGTAAAGGAGTACTGCACTCGTATAGAGCAATGTGCTATTTAACCACCTCATTGTGAAGCATCACCAGCACGCTATCAGTACGACGGAGTTTCTTACCCATGTCTGGCATTGACAGCGTCCTGTTGTGTCCGCTGCAGAGGAACAGACAGTGACGAGACAATAAGAACAAACCCGGCGCTCTGCTGCCCGGAGACTAATCACAGATAACTGCTGGTGTCAGAAGGCAGCAGGACTCACAACGTGCAGGCTGAGACAGACTTACATTGAAACCGTTGAATATTCAGGTTCAGGGGCAGGAGACAGAGGTTCTTCTTCGTCGCCGGTCCACTCCTCGCTGTCGTCTGAGACTGAACACGTCGACATCAACGTCAAACTCACGCAGAATGAAACATGTGCTCTCATTATGAATAGGGACGGGAAGATACTCACAGCTTTCCGCTGACGTTGGATAGTGGTTTGAGGGCCTGAGGAAGAGAGACAACAACATAAATGAGCCTTTCAACTTAAAGAGGAACTTTCATTTCATTACGCAGCAACACGGCCGGCAGGCCGAAGCCGAGTCTGTCTCTGCTGGAGGCCCAGCCAGAGTCTGAGTCTTGTGTACTGATGTAGGACGTACAGAGGCATCAGTATCACACCGAGTCTGTTTCATAAGCAGGTCGAAGTCGTGCTCCACAAGTTCCCCTCTTCACGCTCGTACCTGCTGCCCGTGCGGCTGACCTCCTCGATGACGTTGTTGTTGCCGCTGCTGCGAGTGACCGTGGCATTCCTTCCCAGCTCCAGCATCTCCTTGATGTCCAGGTCCACGTGGTCCACCACAATGTAGCCGTCTGGAACACACTCACAGAGTCAGCGCTGCCATCCACCGCCACGGACTGCAGCCCATCCAGCCACGTCCGACCCGTGTGGCTCAGAGGTCAGACAGCTGATTGTGTTGTAATGTGTGAAAACACGACTAGAAGAGCTCTTGAGGTGTTTTAAACTCACAGTTGTTGCTGCCGTCCCTGGCCAGCCACTTCCCTTTGGGACAGTTGGTCGTCCGGATGATGCTGACGACGTCTCCGCTGTTGACGGGCAGATCGTTCTTGCGTCCCTTGTTGGTCTCGGTGACTTTGGCCTGGTACATGGCATCCACCTGGCCGCCGATCTAAGAGGAATAAATAACAGTGGCAGGTTAACGCCACGCGTTCACAACGAGCAGCGCTCACATATCCACTACACGCTGCGGAGAGTGATGACTCAGGCCTTTCTCAGCCGCAGGTGTTTTTGACATGTCACAGCAGGACAAGCTCAGGTGATTCATGAGAGATTAGTGATGTCTGCTTGACATTCAGGGGAGGACACGAGGACTTCAAGTTAGAGCCGGTCATGTATTGTTAGCAAACTGTTTTGTTGCGTTTGTTGAAATTCTTTTTACATCTCGACAGCGTTGAAAAAAATCTAAAACTCTGAGAAAAAAAGAGAAGAACGTTGCGGTGTCTGCAGGACTGACGGGTTGCTCTGCTCGCTGCCTGAACTGGATCCAGCAGAACGTCTTGTTCTCGTGTCGCAGGATAAAGAACCGTCCCCGACAATGGAACAGTGTTTACACAGATTCCTTTAGCGTCGGCACATGTTCAGCTCAGCTCTTCCACGGGGAGGAATGAACCCCGACAGGTTTGTACGCCAAGACGCCTCCCCCTCCCCGCCTCCCCCTCCCCCCGCTGCTCGCTCACCTTTCCGTCAAAATGACATCACTCACTTTGAATTTCTTCTTCAACTCGTTCTCCTTCTTCTCCCTCTCCTTCTGCTCTTTCTTCTCCCTCTCCTGCTTCTCCTTCAGCTCCTTCTTCTCCTTCTCCAGACGCTGCTTTTCCTTCTTTTTCAGCTCTTTCTCATCCGGCCCTTCTGCGCCGGCGGCGGCTCTCTTGTCGTTCCTGCAGAGGAGGGAATGAGGGGAGACAATGGTTCGTGTTTAGAAACAACAGAGGGAGATGACGAGGGAAACAAAGGCAGACCAAAACTCTGTCATCGCTGACGGTGTTGCCAGAGAACTGGGGCAAAAAACCCCCAAAAATTTAAATAAGAACTCACTTGCCGAACCTGCCCAGCTTGCCTTTCTCTTCATTCTGTAAACACCGACAAAGAGATCATTCATTTTACTCCACAGACATGCAAGGATGAGCAGAAACACTCATCTAATTATTATATCATGTGAAGAAGCTACTTACGCTTTCCTTTTGTGCCTCGGCGTATGGATCTGTGGTAAACACAAAAAAAGAATCAAAGGAATGTTTTAATAAAATCCTCAAGACAGAATCACACGAGAACACATTCATCACTTGTGGCTATTGGTGACGCGTTCGGCACTTCTTTCATTTCAATTCATGGATGAATGCTGAATAAGTGACGTCTCATGGACGAGATGTGGCCGCTGTGATCGTATCTGCTGTTCAGAAGTGTGTGGACTGAGAAGCCTCCTCACTCTTTGGCGGCCCTTTGCGTTTCTTGAGGCCGTCGCTCTTCCCTTTCTTTTTGGCTGCAGACGCGGGCGCGGCCTCGTGGACGTTCGCCGGCCTCTCGTCGGCACCGACGTCTTCCAGCCTGGGGGAGTTTTGAAGGGAAGGAATCAAAAACCCAAGTTCTCAGATTTGGACGGAGTACTTTGGTACGAAGGTATCTCGCGTGTCTTACCCTGCCGGTGATGGAGATTCCTGCGAGATCTGGAAGGAGGATTCTGGTTCTCGATTATCTTGGTCACCAAACGCTGGTGCCGCATACACCGTCGCTCTTGGAAGGGTCATTGGTTCTCGATTATCTTGGTCACCAAACGCTGGTGCCGCATGCGCCGTCGCTCTTGGAAGAGTCATCCCGTTACCGTACATCTCTGGCAGGTTCTGTCCGTCTGGAGTATCTGGACCCGTGTGCTCCCCGTTCCCCCACTCTGAATCTGAGGCCACGTCGTCAAACTCTGGGACGTCCGCGGTGTCTGTCTCCGACAACTCTGGAGGAGCCGGGATCTCTGTGGACGGAAAACAATATTAACCGGCGGCCGGTTTATTTGCTTGGTTTTCACCAAGTTTGTACGCGTAACAATAGCGACCTCACCGTTGTCTCGCACAGGAGGAGGAGGAGGAGGAGCAGCAGGATGGATGAATTGACTCTGGTTGACAGACAAAGGTCTGCTTGGCTTCTCTGGAGTCAGACCCAGAGACTTGAGTGGAGGAGGAGGTGGAACCACCAACAGCTCCGGGATGTCGGGCCCCTCCTTGGCGATACCGTCCAACACTGGAGAGGCTTGCCCTGCAAACAATGACATCATCACACATGATCTCTGTTTTTAAAATGCAATACAGACATTGTAGCATTTGGACACAGTGAAAACAGAGAAACACCTGAAGGACGTTTGCAAACACAGAGTGGCCGAGTGGAAGAATTTGATCTGCGAGGAGACCAAACCAGTCCAACACCAGCTGTTGTGATTTTACTCTGCAGAGCAGAGATAATGCAATTACCACTGAGACATCTGAAGAGCTTAATAAAGAAACGTACAGCAGTCCTCACTTCAAAAAAAGACTTTGTATTACTCCCGTAGCTTATCCTTTTCTTTGATGTATTTATTTGAATCTAAAGTACCTGTGAAGCAATAAAATGGAGCAACATAACTACCGCACACTACTTTTCTTTCTTACAATGCAAAATACATCCTGTTTCCACACCGAACTGTCCTGAATCACTTTTCATTGCACAATAAGCGTTTCAAAAAGAATCGTCTCCAATCCTTTGCTTTGATAAGTGACACCAGACTTGATGAAGCGGTAAAGCAGCACGAGGCCGTTTAACACGGATACATGCTTGAACGCCGACGTGCACGATTAATAAGCTCTGTGTGACACAGCAGCACACTCACTTCTCTTCCCCGAGCGTTTTAACAGACGACGAACAGCGTTTGTGTCACAGTGATGGACTCGCTGCTGTCACTGCTCCTCCTCGCTGTCATAGCTGACATACCTCTGCAGCGCTGCCCTGCTGCTCACTTGTTTCTGGCACAACAAGAGGAATGTCAGGCCTGTCCTCAATATGTGTGTGTGTGTGTGTGTGTGTGTGTGTGTGTGTTTCTTTAAAGCTGCTCTTCCAAACCAACACTCGGGGCAACCCTGTGGCATGAACCACACCATACATACCACATGTTCTCTACAGCTGAAAGCCTACACGACTGATACTACCAGCTGCACTGCACTACGGCGGGTTACTGAACAGGATTAGTGGACACAGGCTCAGAGGCCCAAAGTGTCAGGGCCCCCCCCCCCCCCACCCCCTGGTCTCCACCTGCAAAATGTCAGTCAAAGAGACACGAACCAACCAGGAAGAGACTCAAAAAAGACTACAAAGAGACACAAAACAACTACAAAGAGACTCACATGACTCAGGACAAAAGGTCAAAACAACCACGAAGAGTCGCAAAAATGACTACAAAGAGAGAAAATCGACCACATAGAGACACAAAACAACTATAAAGAGATGCAAAGGACTAAAAACAGACAAGAACTACAAAAAGACCCAATATGACTACAAAGAGAAAAACATCTGCAAAGGGAAAAGACACTCACAACGACTATGAAGAGGGAAAAACGACCACAAAGAGACACAAAATGACCACAACCAAAGCAAAAATAAACAATTACACATATATGTGTCTTACTCGTGTGTACCGGAGGTGGTGGGACCGTTTGCATGTCAGTACCCGGGGGCCAATTGTCTGACAATGGCACAGTACACAGTACGCGCCTGGTGATCAGGTCTGCTGTTGCGTACTTCAAGTTTCAGGTAGAACCGTAAAAGAAAAGAGGAAGCGGAAGAAGGACTCTGCAGTGATTAGTCCAGACTTACTGTGGTCAAAGCCGTTTACTGGTTTCGATAGGAGGGCGTTCCCCTTGTAGTCAATGGGCGGGAAATCTAGGAGACTCGGGGGAAGCTCCTCTAGGCGACTCGGGGGAAGCTCCTCGGGAGGCGGGGTGATGGAGTAGGACGTCGATTGGCTTGTCGGCAGGCTGAAACCAGATGAATGCATTAAAAGATGTCCAATAATAGTCAACTGTGTTTCTGCACTGATGAAGGGTTTACCTGGTCTTCTTGCGGGCCTTCTCCAGAGCATTGAAGATCCTCTGGTCACACAGAGACCTTTTCACCGGGTTCATGTCCTCCACCCTGGAGAGGGCCCCGAGGGCCGAGATGGGACGCTCCGCTTTGAGAGACGGCGGAATGGACGCAGGAGGGTCCGCAGCTGCTGGAGGAGGAGGAAGAAGACGAAGAGGACGAGGAGGCACCTCCACCTCTACACCGGCTTCTTCGGCTGCAAGCTCATCAAGCTCAGGAGGTGATGGAGAGGGAGTGGAGGCCATCGGAGAGGGAGCAGAGACGGCGCGACCTGGTGGAGGGGTCGGGGCAGCGCCGGGCGGATGGAGGACGATCTCGTTCTGGCTGGCAGGCCTGGAAACGGGCAGGGAGGGTGTCAGGGAGGGGGGTGGGACTTCACTCTCTGGGGTCGGAGTTTCAGGAGCCGGGGTGTCCGGTATGAAAGCAGAAGGTTGGGTGAATTCGGGAGGAGGGGGGAATATTTTCACCGCAGCACGAGAGTCGGGTAAGGTGGGGATGTTTGGAAGAGGGGCCTTTGGTGCAGCATATTCTGGCTCTGCTGATGCGTTGCCGAAGTCAGAAGGTGCTGGGATTAGAGGAGCCGGTCCAGGACCGTCTGAGTTCGGGGTGTCCAGGATGGGCTCTGCTGGGACCTCAGCGGAATTTCTCTTGGGCGACCTCTTGAGGGTCAGGAAGCCCTTCTTCTTCGGCAAAGGTGCTGTGGCCGGCAGCAGCTCCGCGGTGCCGTCCTTCCTCGCTACAGAGAGCAGCGGGAGCTTCTTCTCTTTGCCGTTCTTCTGCTTCTGACCCGCCGAACCATCGTCCGGCTTCTTTTTGCTTGCTTTGGTCTTGTCTTTGCCCTTCTTCGGCTTCTCCTCGCTCTTGATCTGGATGAGGGGCTTTTCGCTCTCCTTCTTGTCGTCCTTGAAGATCACTCTGGGCGCGTTGGCCGACCTCCCCTCCACGCTGATGGAGGAGAGCAGGGAGGGCCGCGCCCCTGCAGGGAGGGAGTGAGTGGGGCTCTGGGGAGGAGGGACGGCCCTCTCTTTCTCTGGGACAGCGGGTTTGACCGTGTGATGCTTCAAGAAGTGTTTCTCCTCTTGGAACTTGGCCACCAGGGCCTTAAAGTCAAACTTGTCCTGGTGAGAGGACAACACAACACACAGTGTTACTGTCAGCAAAACGAACAAATTACCACCTGATAGTGTCGGACACAACACCTGCTGTAAAAGACATGAAGAATTAAATCATGGACAAGTTTCACAGCGAAACGGTGGTTTGGTTTTGTAATAATTTGCATATGAATCAGTGTTTCTGCTTCGGGGGAAAGTTGACAGACCTGATTTGAAGTGAATCAGGAAAGTTTCTTTATTTTTTATATTAAATCCTGAACAATCAGTATATTCTCTACAGACACTATAACTCAGTTTATTTAAGATTTAGGTGATGTCATTTTCACAGGAAGCAGATTTAACACGAAATAAAACACCGTAATTAAACATAGTTTCGCTGTAAAGTAATAACTCACTTTGGATTAAAGTCAATTAAAAAGGGCAACAAACCTGATCCATTGCGAGTGTAATTATCCACCGAAACGACACAAATCTCCTCAGCAGCTTCTCATTATGTCCGGAACAGATCACCTTCTACCGACCGACTCGCGACAACTTCAGCGGCCCACGCGCGCGCACAGGCGATAGATAGCTGCAGGAATGAGGTCGAGTAGGAATACTCGTCTCTTATAAAAACCACACACAGTCTCGTCAAACGGGTCGAGCGTTTCACGAGCGACTCTCAACAGACTGCTGGTTGTTTCTCATCCCGCAGGAATGCGGCTCGGCGTGAACTGAACGTGAGTCACTGTCAGGAAGCCTCGGAGATGGAGCTGTTCATCATCTTATCAAATCAATCTCCACTTTTATCAACGTTTAATAAAGGAGTGTGTGTGTGTGTGTGTGTGTGAGAGAGAGAAGGTGACACGTCCTGAGATGCACGGTGTGTGTGTGTGTGTGTCTGAATGTTGGAGGAAGAACGGAGAAGGAAAAAGGAAAACAAAAGAGCGAGGTCAACATTCCAGGTTGGTCACAAAGAACACAAAGGTATTTGAGAAGGTATTTGTAATATGGCACGAATACAGTCACTGCGTCAGAGACGAGACCAGACATCAGGCCTTCTGATTATGAAACATAATAAGCCCACTTGGTCTGGTCCAAGAGGAGATTGGTGAACGCTTAATTAAAGGGTTACCTTTGGTTGTTTATTTAACCTTTATTTTAAGTAGAGTCCCTTTGATGTTTGAAATATCTTGGTTTTTGAGGGAGTCCTGGCCGGAGACCGCAGAATAAAAAGTGTCGCATAAAAGCACAAATAACAGACTTAAAAACAAAACAGCAGAAAGTTTAAAGCAACATATGAAAGTCCACATAAAAGAGACAAGTAACAGACTTAAAACAGACCGTTGAATGAATTGGCAGCGTTCAGTAACAGCAGATGTGCATTCAGTGGGCATACAGTCTTTAATCCTGATTTATTTATAAAATAATCACATCACGCAGCAAAGACTTCCAGGTTCAAGGTTCTGTCTGCTTCAGGGTTGAGACGTTCTTCTGGCACCAACATAATACAATGTGGGGGTGAACTTAATCTCTTTTGTGGGACTAACTGTATTGAAAAAAAAACCAAAAAGAAAACCTGCAACTCGTCTTTTCCAAAAATACTGAGCCGATAATCCGGGACAGAAGAAATAGTCCCAGAGAAAAACTGCTGACAGTGACGTTTGTGGATTATTCAGGAACTGGGACGATGTCTTTGGGAAACACGAGCTGCTGTCAAATGCTGTGAAGTTCATAACTGACTCTTATCTTTGTTTATTACATATTAATATGGATGTAAATATATATGACGAATACATATATTTTAAGAGTTATCATGACTTTGTTTGTTTGCAGTCTTTGGATAGAAATAAAAAAATGACTGACACTCACACAAACATCCATTAACCCTCAACTCGCCACATAAACACTCAACACAATGAAATGCCTCATTTTCTATCATAATCTTGAATAAAATGCTGACGGTGCATTTGTTTTTTAAGCTTTGCAAATTATGCAACTGTAACAAAGATACATGTGTTTGTGAAGTGGAGATGATGAGGAGGAGGAGAAAGAGGAGGAGGAGGAGGAGGAGAAAGAGGAGGAGGAGGAGGAGAGGAAAGGAAGTGGTGAAACTCTCTGGCACGATTACATCTCTGTCGCTGGAACGAAACTGCTAGAATGTGACTCATGGATGCAATATGCTTCCTGTGAAGCAGTTGATGGCAGCGTGCAACCTCAGAAGCAACGGTTGCAAGAAGATGAAGCAACTGTGAACGGTTGAAGCAGGAAGTACCGCGACATGTCCACAACACACTGATGCTGAAGGACAAATCGGTGCACAGAAATCACCAGAATGCAGGAAATGAAATGTCTGATGTCAACCAACGAGAGCACCTCACAGGTTACGCATGTCGGTCCATAAGTTAATTAAACAAATGTTGAAACTTAGAGAATTGAGCTCTTTAGACGTGCAGCAGGCAAGAAAACAGACCCGTCAAACTCTTAAGAACGCAGGCGAAAAAACATGAATACAATGTGGCAATGAACTGCAGCAAAGCCAACAGAAAGTAAAAGTCATTTACAGCACAAAACATTCATTTTAGATGTATAAAGCTCATTCAGTCTGCACAAAAGGAAACATTCAGAGACACACCAGTCATTTGGGATGTGTTTATTTGTAACAGTAATACATGGTGGAATACGTAAAATCAAGAGAGAACCGAAAGATCATCTAGAAACCCCACTGTAGAACGTCATATTCATAAAGATAAAAATAATGTGTCAATTTACATTAAGAAACCGTTAGCTGAGGTAAAGTTAAAATAGGTCTAGAAATGTTACTCAAACAGCCACCGTTCCCCTTTTCAAGTCTTTGCTCACCTTCTACTCCTCAGATTATTAAGTTAATCAACATCATAGTCCAAAAAAAAACAAAACAAAGAAAAAGTTCTCAAGTTGACATGGGGGGGGGGGGGGGGGGGGGTGGTGGGGGGACTCTGGCCATAAAATAGGGAGCCACGCATCACAGCTGATGTCGTCGTAGCAGAGGTCACCTGACCAACAGACAGACGGATGGGCGGAGCATCGCTGGGGGGGGGGGGGGGGGGGGGGGGGGGGGGACATAGAGACTGTATGTTCATGGAGAGACTATTTGGGGGATGGTGTGAGGCTTTCCGGTAACTCAACAATCTGTTTAGGGACATAATAACATCAGGGGGGGGGCGGGGCTTAAAAAAGGTGTGCAGCTGGAATCAGGATTAGTAGGCGAGGTTAAGACGACAACATCCGTGCAACGAAGATTTAAAAACGGGGGGGGGGGGGGGGCGGGGCCAACAACACAAAGGAAAAAAAGAAAACACATGTTGGTATTGCTTGGGTTAATGTCAAGAGTTTGCATAACTGCAGCTTTCCTATTTCATGGCGCAGAAGTCCAGTGGACAGAACGCTTGTTGTTATAATTATTTACAAAGTGAGTTTGGCAAACCAACGATCAGATGCCTTAAAGCCTCGTTGACTCTGTTCCTCCCGTAGAGCTGACCCCAGCGGCTTGATTGACTTATAAAATAAAAATTCAATTTTTCAATTTCTCCATTTTTTGTTATTTTTTTTTGTTTTGTTTTTTTAAATCGGTATTGTACAAAAGCTATAGAGAATGAACAGTTCCGATCGCAGAATCTGTTTTGACTTGCAAACACCTCCCTCTCAGGGTCCGTTTTCACTCCTTCATGTCCGGGTCCTCTGGCCTCCGTGTGAGTCCGTCCGTCCGTCCGCGACCAGAGACGTTTTGGCAAATCACTGCATGTATGTGTGTTTAGAGAGAGAGGGTGACAGATGACTGCGTGTGTGTGTGTGTGTGTGAGTAGCTCCCAGAGAGTCTGTTTCTGCATAGTGATCCAGCAGACACTCACAAGACATTTGGGGAGACAACGCCCGAGGCCGACCGGAAAAAAAACCCAATCAGAAGCAGCGAATCCCAGTACCCGGCCATCCCTGATAGGCTCGTTTAAAAGAGTCCAGCTCCTCCTGGGGGGGGGGGTCCATCGCTACGGGTTCTGGTCCGTCTAATCCCGCGGTCTGTGTGTGTGTGTGTGTGTGTGTGTGTCGGAGACGGGGAGGCACTGCTCGATTCAGTCCCTCCTCGGTGGCACAGACGGAGGGAGGGAGGGAAGAAGAGGGAAGGAGGGAGCAGGTTATGTCCTGTGTAAGGCTGGGTGTGAGGCGCCACAGGGAGGAGGAGGAGGAGGAGACAGCGCAGTGGAGGGAGAACTGAATCCGTCTCGGTGATTGATATCCCTCCTGCCTGGAGAGAATGGGCTCTCTCCTCTCAGGAGCAGGAGGAGGAGGAGGAGAACGATGAGGCTCCTCCTGGGAGGTTGTTAGCTGGATGAGGAGGAGGAGGAGGAGGAGGAGGAGGAGGAGGAGGAGGAGGAGAAGAAGGGCTTGGCCAGGCAGGGAGATGTGCCAAACACACACACACACACACACACACACACACACACACACACACACACACACACACACACACACACACACACACACACACACACAGGTGAGGGTTCTCCTCCTGGTCTCTCGGTGCTGGTCTGGTCTTCCCTGTGTCTCTTCATTTCTTCCCTTTGTTGATCTGGGCGTAGAGAGGGTCCTTCCCCTTCTGTGCAAAGCAAACACACAAACAACACGTGAGCTTTTCTCATGAACCCGGTTGGATTTGTTTGAATGCCACATGACTAAAAAGGGAGGATCCGAGTTTCTGCCTCTGATTCATTCTGTTCACGCCGCTGAACTGCACGGTTTCACCTACAAGCCCAAACAAGTCTGAGATCCAGATCTGCAGAAGCGGCCGTACCGGACTCGACCACCAGGTGTCAGTATCGCACCGCTTTAGAGGAGACGTCCAGTCAATTTCCCTCTCCTCACTGACTAACCCACCTCTCTCTCTCTCTCACGGCTCCAAACCTTGTTCTGGTGTGTGTGTGTGTGTGTGTGTGTGTGTTTTCATGCAGTATTCTCTCCCACCAGGACCAGCATGCATCAGAGGTAGAAACGCCTTGAAAGACCAGTTGTGAGTCACCATGTCTGTTGGCTGGATGATGGAGTCGGCTGCAGTCACTCACAGCGGCGCCCCGTTATTATCGTACACATAATTACAGGCCAGCGACTCAATGCGCCGCGCAGACAGCTTGATTGGAGGCTGCTGCTCGTCTTTTAATATTCTGGAAGACCTTCTCTCTCTTCCCAGTAGCCTCCACAGGAGGACGGAGACGCTACCCAACGCTCACGGGATCGGAACATTGAAAACCGAAGAGTGTTAAAGGTGCGACATTCTCTTCATGGCGAAAACACGAACGATGTGACGGGTTTTAGCGATCGTTTCACCTCTTTTACAATTGTTGAAGACAAAATGTCCCTTCATGGTGATTTTTCCACTATTTTCTGACATTTTCTGTATAACAATGAATGGATGAACTGAGGAAATAAGCATCAGATCTATCAATAATGAACAGTGATGTCTGGGTGCAGCCCTGTAGCAGTGGATGGCAGTAGATCTGTATTTGTGTGTTGGTTGGTTGTGGTCAAAACACACACCATAAAATCAATTCTGTTTCAACTTGAAGCACAAATGAAGCAAGGATGCAGATCTCTCGTGGGGGAAAGAGAAAACACGACTTAAACCATCTGCATTGGCCTTCACCTGAACAGGAAAGTTCAATTAAATATGTTTTGTATCGGAGGGCTCAAAGTGGGAGGAATGCTCTGAACTGAGGCTACAGAGCTGTAACTGTCGAGGTCAGACAGTCAGCAGAAAGAAGCTGCCAGCAGCCCTGAGAGGTGACGAAGAGGCTGAGACAAGCAGTGACAGCCAGCGCACACACACACACACACACACACACACACACACACACACACACACACACACACACACACACACACACACACACACAACACACACACACACACACACAACCCGGCAGTGTCACCCTGCATCATCCAACCATGCAGCGCCGCTTCAGCTCCATAGAGCCAGGGAGGGGGGGGGGGGCGGTGAGCGATGTGCCGGCCTAGCAGCCGCCTGAAGGCCGAAATATCTGGCCTGGCTGGTACACATGTGGACATCTGTGTGTGTGTGTGTGTGTGTGTGTGTGTGTGTGTGTGTGTGTGTGTGTGTGTGTGTAGTAGGCCCTGGGGGGGGGGATGTGAGATTGCTCAGTGAACCGTGGATGCAGGCCATTTCACGGCTGAGACTCGGGAGCGTTCGCTGGACATGATGAGATCACCCCAGACGAAAAAAAACTAAAAACACTTACACTCCCACCCGCCTGAACACATGTCCGTCGGGGGGGGGGGGGGGGGGGGGGGGGGATTTTTGGCTTCGATACGAGCACAGGTGTGCTTATCTGGGGAGTAACTGGGTCATTCTTTTTGCACAGGTGTGTGTGTGTGTGTTTGGGGAGTTGTCTGAAGTCGATGTGATTGAGCAAGGTAAACACCATCTGGGAGCAGCGTCATTGGACCGGGACCAAAGTAGTCCACCTACTACAGAGGGGGACAACTCGCTGCTTCTGGCCAGTCTGCAGCCAAACCACCCCCCCCCCCCCCCCCCCCCCCCCCCCCCGACTCCACGATCCGTCCTCCCACTTAAGGCCCACATCCACCTGCTGCCCCGCAGCCTCCAGACCGTCTGAGTGTGAGGAAGGAGGCCAACAGGGGGGGAGGAGAGGCTGCTCAGCCACCTCTCCTCCTCCTCCTCCTGCTCTCCTGAAGTGGGGAAGGACTCTTGGGCTTCTGTAATTAATGGCAATTATGCCGGGCCAGTCATTAATCTTGGCGCGGCGGTATTAGCGGATGAAAACAAAACCATTACATTTCTCCAGCAGCCATCATTAAGGAGCCACACTCGGGGGCTGAGAGGACACCAGGTGGGGACGCCATGTCTCCCTTCTAGTTACACTTTCACAAAGTTCTACCCGGCGATTGTTAATCGACCGATAGCGACTAAAGTTAGCAGCATCGGAGCTAACGGCTAGCGAACGGAGGTTCCATTCAGTTACATCATGATGCGTTCAAGCTCTACTCAGTAGAGTTGTCAGTTAATTGTGATGTGTTCAAATGTCATCTTGTAAAATGAGGTTTTTGGCGAGAAACAGTTGTTTGAGGGAAATGTTTTTCAGAAATATAAAATAGATATTAGAGAGGGAACTATGAACTATTCACTTGTCAACACTCGCTCGGAGCAGTTTATAATATATCATTAAAACTAATGTCACTTTAATTGTCTTCATGCATATGATCACTACAGCAAAGTGATCACTACAGCAAAGGACGACATTTAGAGTTTTGAACTGTTCACACTGACTTCAGGGCGGTTGAATTGATTTTTTCGGGACGTTGGTTAATGAACAGAATGAAGCCTTGTTTACTGCTACAACTAAACAAAACAACAACAACAATGATTTGTATCTGCCAGTAAGGAACATTCGACGATGGGCAATCTTAAACCTTTTTCTTTCTGCTGATCCTAACTGTGCGTTTTGTGACCCGCTGGACCTCGACTCCCATTGTCTCCTTGAGAAGACAGACTTGCTCACATGTCTGTAAAGGAAAAGTCCAGCCTCCACAAGTCCTGTGAAGGTCTTCCTGTCGGATGAAGTGTTAAAAAACGCACACGTCATCAGTTTCCATAGCAGCTGCTGGTCTCTCCACACAGTGAGGAGCTACGTGACATCACGCAGCGCTTCACATGAGGCATACAGAGTGACAGCGCACATCGTCTCCTTCCATCGAGCTAAACATCCGAGATCAGCATATTGCACACACACCACGTCGGCAAACCCCGGGAGACGTCCTGTTCACTGACGTGCGCAGTTTCTGATTGGCTGTCACGCGCTATTGGCCCTCCGAGTGGAGATGCGTGGTGTTCAGGGCGCGATTTACAGCAGGACACGCGTCACCCAGACGGGACACGACGAGGACAACAAAGAAGCAAACACCATGAGCTCGCCACACAAAGAACTCATGCCGCATGCTTACAAAAGTCCAGGTGAGGCTACGGCACAAACAACACACACACACACACACAACACATGCACCATCTCACCCGACAAACCGAAGCCACTCATGCCTTCCTTTGAGCATGCGAGACATCAGGTGAAGGAGGACCGAGGGGTGAAAGCGTGATGAACAAGAAACACGTGACATCATGTGCAGCAGAGTGATTCATTTAAATGGTTTCAGTGCCACAGACGAGTGAGGAAACTTTCAAAATCATAACAACTTGTTTTCTTTCTGAATTGGAAGAAAATTGCCTCTAAATTGGTCGACGGCAGTTGAGCCGTTTCTGCCAGCGGAGCTACAGACGCGGCAGTTTGTTTGACCTGCTGTCTGCGTTTGTTGGAATGAAACTGATGTTCACGAAACATCACGGCGTGTTTTACTATTTCGTGCGACGGACTGCACTTGATATCAGACAATCAGCTGCAGCAGCAGGCGAACCTAACAGTTTTGGAAATGCAGCAAGCACGGATTGAAAACCCGTTCTTCCGACTTCGGTGCGTTTATGACTTTTAAGTCGTAATGTAGAAACAACTTGGACGCCACAGAGACGACGTGTCATTCTGTATTTTACTGCTTTAACAACACGGTAGCTGTTGTTCACTTGAATTTTTCCGGTTGGGACCAAATGTTTCCAATTATTCCGGAGGAGTGACGCAGAGATGTAGCCCCGCCCCTAAAGCATCCCCTGCTTTATGGTCTGTGTGACTCTAAATGGACCATCATGTACTAAATGAACATCATGCTGTATTGAAGAAGACTTGAAACTAGAGATTGAGACATAAACTCATGTTTACAATGTTTACTGAGGGAATAAATCAAGAGAGAAGTAGAGTCATTTTCTATAGACTTCTATACAACCAGAGGAGTCGCCCCCTGGTGGACACTAGAGAGAATGCAGGCTTAAGACACTTCCTCAGGTTGCCTCCTGCTGAAAGCAGAACCTCTTGAAATGTGACGGCGGCGGGTCGTTGAATGTGGGTTTTGAGTCTCTTCGTGGTACCGGACTGTACCGGTCTACTGTCACCCCTCAGAAACAAACAACAGTGGAGGAAAAGATGGAAAAAAAAGAAAAGATGCAGCAGACGGAGAGCGATCAGCTTGATTAATGTAAGTGGGAGGCACAACAGTCAACCAGAAGAACAGATAAGGGCAGGGAGGTGCAGGAGGAGGAGTTGGGGGGGGGGGGGGGAGGCATCGATACCTACCCTGCCCTGCTGCTATCTAGCTCCCAGCCTCTGGACTGGCCTGGTCTGGGCTGGGCTCGGCTGTCTCGCTGGGGCAGGGCGACCCAGAACCACACGCCTAGAGAGGGGAAGAGAAAGGGGGGAGGAAAGGAAGAGAAAAGTGTGGGAGGAGGAGTTGACGGAGGGGAGAATAAGAGAAGGGGGAAAGAAGAGGAATACATCTGAAAGAAGGACTCAGTGGAGACTACAGGAGAGGACGTCAACAGGAAGTAAAAGGTGTCAATAGTCTGAAGGAGGAATAAGGACACTTTGAAAAGAGCACACGCACACGCACACGCACACACACACACACACACACACACTGTATATCATAAAAGCCTTCATTCTATCTATCTTCTTCTTGTTTTTTTGTTGAAACCACTTCTGCTCTTCACACCTTGCAGAGAGGGGGGGGGGGGGGGGTTGTTTTTCTGCCTTCGCTCCATCTTTCCCGTCTTTCTTTTGTAACCTTTTCGCTCCACCGCCGTCACCGCCGCACATGTTCTCTTGGTTGTGAAAAGTGTTATTCAGAGCCAGGTGACATTTTCAGACATTTCTTTTTATTTATTTTTTTCAACAATAGCTGGATCGGGGGCATAAAACTAATGTTTCACGGCTGAGAAAGAGAAAAACACGTCGAGGAGAGAACAGCTTGTTTCCTGGAAGGTCACTCCTCCTACACTTTGGTCAAAGGCAGAGAGAGTTCCTCCGCCCTCCCTGAAAACCTCTTTATCCTCTCATCCTCCCTTCATTTCCCTCTCTGGATCAAGGTGCTGCTCCTTAAAATAAATATGAATCCCCCCCCCCCCCCAGGAAGAGGAGTCGGGGCGTCCCCCCCCCCCCGTCTGTGCGTGTAGAAGCGGTGATGTATGGACGCTTCCTGGCTCGTATTAATAACAGCTTAATGATGTCTCTGACAATCGCGCCAGCTAATTTAACGCGGCGTTGACCACGCACACGAAACCACATACTTATGCAGGCACGCAGAAACACACACTTCATGTGCACATTCATTCACACACTCACACACACACACACACACACACACACACACACACACACAACAGCATCGGCCCCCTAATCAGCCAGAGTGATTACCTGGCCCGCCAGCACCGCTACAAAGGCTATTTATCAGCAGATCTCAACACGCCGCGCAGGTTATAGCAGCATAAGGAGCGAGTTATTAAAGGCACACACACACACTTGACTTACTCCTCTTCTACCGTCCTCTCACACACACACACACACACACACACACACACACACACACACGCACACTTACAGCGTCTTCCTCTCCACTGCGGCTCGGGCTGCCTTCTGCCTCCCCGAACGAGTCGTCTGTGGGCGGGTCTGTGGCGTCGGTGGGGGGGTCACTGACGTGGGAGGCTGAGGACTTGGAGGGGGAGCTCTGCCTAGGAGCCGGGGTGGGAGCTGCAAAAGGGGGGGGGGGGGACAAGCCAAGTCAGACACGAAAGAGCGCAGAGAGCGACGGCCAACGTGAGCGGACGGAGCTCTCACGTGAGTTGGTGGACGGCGTCGTGGAGGTCACCGGCGTCAGGTTCATCTGAGAGATGTCGAAGTCGTCGCAGTCGTCCGTGTCCTGCGCGGTGCCCACGCGGCTGAAGTAACTGCTGAAGGCCTCCGAGGTTCCCGACACGCCGGGCTGCTCGCCCTTCTTGGCCGGCATGGCCGGAGGCTTTGCCAGCTGGAAATCCTGAAGAAGAGGCAGAAGTTGGTGAGGAAGGCTCGCCAGTGAAAACTGGGGCAGTGACCGATTTGACTTTTTCCCCCCAAAAAAACGATATGTGGGCTTCATCAGTGTTTACATCGTAAGCTGTGTGCCTCACTGTGTGGAAGTGACTGGGATCATTCTTAATGTCTCTAGTTCATGACCGGTCGGGGACCTCTATCGCTCCCCATCTCCCTCCCCTCTCCCCTCGCTCCCTCTCCCCTCGCTCCCTCTATCGCTCCCCTCGCTCCCTCTATCGCTCCCCTCGCTCTCTCTCCCCTCGCTCCCTCTCCCCTCTCCCCTCTCCCCTCGCTCCCTCTATCGCTCCCCTCGCTCCCTCTATCGCTCCCCTCGCTCTCTCTCCCCTCGCTCCCTCTCCCCCTCTCCCCTCTCCCCTCGCTCCCTCTATCGCTCCCCTCGCTCCCTCTATCGCTCCCCTCGCTCTCTCTCCCCTCGCTCCCTCTCCCCCTCTCCCCTCGCTCCCTCCATCGCTCCCCTCGCTCTCTCTCCCCTCGCTCCCTCTCCCCTCTCCCCTCGCTCCCTCTATCGCTCCCCTCGCTCCCTCTCCCCCTCTCCCCTCTCCCCTCGCTCCCTCTATCGCTCCCCTCGCTCCCTCTATCGCTCCCCTCGCTCTCGCTCCCCTCGCTCCCTCTCTCCTATCTATTTACAATATTCCTTATTGTCAACAGTCATGAGATGATTAAGACAGGACGTACCGAAAGACACAAAATAGGAACAAACAGACACACAAACAACGACCCGGATGAGTTCACAAACAGTGGTGTTACATTTGTTCCCTTCAGACTGATCGAGCTGCAGGGAGTCGCTCTGGCTCCCTCATGTCATTTAGACTCTGCCTTCTTTAAGATACGTAAAACCTTTAAACACAAGAGACTGACACATTTTATGTTGTAGACCAAAACGTTAAAATCTCTCAAGCTTGTGTTAACCACAGACTTTATCTCAGACTTCTAACAACTGAACCCACTGACTATAAAACGAGGGAAGTGCAAACATGCTGACTCGTTCCTGCAGCACTCTGTTGCTCTTCATCATCCTCTTTCAGGTATATTGCTCTTGCATCATGACCAAAGGTCTCATCAGACCTCTCCCCACCTTGAACATCTCCTTGCCCATCTTCCTCGCCCTCTCCCCGTGCTGCGGACTCGACGACGCCGAGGGGGAGGCAGCCGACGCGCCTGGGTGGCTCTCGCCGCCCGGAGTCATCGCCGTGACGGGGGCGAGGGCCTGGAACATGGCGGGCAACCCCACGGCTTGGGCGGGGAGGTAGGCTGTGGGGGGGAAGGCTCCGGCTGCCATGGCTGCCCACTGCTGCTGCGTGGCGGGGAAGATGTTGGCCTGGCCCCAGATGAGAGGCTGGCCGCCCGGACCAAGAGGAGACTGGACCCCGAAGGCCAGCGGCGTCTGGCCGGCGAACGCCTGCTGGGACCAGTGGCCGGGGGGCACGGCTCCCATCGTCACATAACCTGGTGGAGAGGAAACAGCTTCAGGTTAACCTCTGAACCCAAAGCAGCTCATCCTTCTCTGCGTGGCCGTGTTCTTCACTGCGGTATAGAAGTCCTGCACCTCTGTGGAAACAGCATCATCAGCATAACAATCGTGGCTGAAAGCTGAAATGAAAGAAACAGCTACAATGCCATAAATCATCACAAAGAAGAAAACTATTTGAATTTCCTTGATCATTTATTTATCTCAGCTGAGTCAACCGTCGCTTCCTCGTTCGACTGAGGATCTCAGAATGTAATGTTGTTTACAGGATCTGGTTGAAGTCAAAGGTTTCTTCAGGGTGAGATTTTAAATGTGTTTGATATAATATCACAGTTTAAAGCTTTGTTTCCGTTGCTTTTTCTGCCGGAAGCGCTCATCGCACATGATGTGTTTAAGGACCGTCGGAAAGGTAAAAATCGGACAATATTTATGTGTTTCACAGCTTCTGCTCGGATAAATTGTGTACTTTTGGCAATTGTTTAAAGAAAACGTGCTCGTCAACCAAGGCCGGCAGGTTTGGGGTTCAGAAACGTATAGAACATGTTGGCGTTTCGTAAAATCTTAGAGAAGAAAGTGATTGAAATGCCCACAGTGCATATGCATATTATCCACACAAACCCAGAGAGTGCTGCCCTACTTCTGCCTGCAGCTAATGCGGTGTCTCCTGATGGTCACGGTGAACTATTATAATTACCTCCAGAATGAGGGAGAGTCATTACGAAAAGCCCGACACGCGCTCATTAAAATCACTCAAACTCATCAGCAGGAGCTCTCTCCATCGCGCACTCGCTCGTCTCCCGTCTCCGCTCTTCGGTGGAGGAAGTTGACATTTAACCCCGGCCGCCCTCCCACGCCGACGCATGCAGAGAGCCGGGGAGACGAGAGGAGGAAAGCGGGAGATCCAGCACTCACCGACGTCTAATTCACCGTGCATACCGAGGAGCCTTCACTGCCGTCACCTCGGCATGTCTCATTACTTCCCTCCGACCACCACAGTTGCCTCAGCCACAGGTAAATCAGCAGCATCTGAGGCCGCACGCTAATGATGCATTTTATATTCAACACACAACCAACACACCGTTTCTCCTCTTTCCCCCCCTCATCTACATTTCAATCCTATTCCGTCCCCCTCCATTTATTTCAAACCCTCCCTCCTTCCCCTCGTCTGTCTCCTCTACCTCCAACTCCCCCTTCATCTCCTCTCTCTCTCTCTCTCTCTCTCTCTCCTCTCCCGCTGCGTTTCTTTCCCCCTACGCTTGTAGCAGCCGGTGTATTTAAGCTTCAAAATGAACACGGTCCTACCTGAGGGCACAGACGCAGGATTGAAGGGAGCGTACAGTTCCGTGGGAGGCTGCAGGCCCAGCGAGGGGTCGAGGATGTTGGCTGGAGAGGCGGGGGTCTGTGCAGGTTGTGGATTCAGGAAAAAACACACATCATCATCATCATCATCATCATCGGAAATACAGTTCGGATTTCATAAGATGTAGAACACAAACTGTAGGAGAGTTGGGCTTTTGGAGCAGAATAACTATTCGATAAGAGAGTATGCGGAGAAACCACAGAAGAAGAACAGGAGAAGAACTCATTAGGTGCTTACGTGGCTTTCTGACAGTTTGTTGCCTAACTCTGTGAGAAAGCCCTGAAAGGCAGACTTCTCCGTCTCCCAGCGCTTGTGACGGTAAAAATATATTCTTTTGAAGACAAGAGAATAGTCGCATAAACTATTCAAATATTTAAAACAATCACGACCCCCATCCCTCGTACGCAGGACAGCTACTCACCGATGGAGAGGTGATGTCAGGGGGCGTGGACATGTCTCCAAAGATCTCTAACTGGTTGATATTCTGAGAACAAGAGAAACGACCAGTCAGCGACAACAACAATGTTATATATATATTTATATATATTTATATGTTATCTGGGTCGGTTTGCATTCCAGTGCAACATGCAGCACACAACGCATGCGGCACGACACTAGCTTGGTATGTTGGTACATGTGGCACCTACCTGAACACTGTGGCAGCAACACAGAAGAAGAAGAAGAAGAAGAAGAAGAAGAAGAAGAAGAAGAAAACGATGGAGAGATGGGATAATGAGATGAAATGAGTGATGATGACATACCTACCAAGAGTGATCACAATCTTCCACTGACACACACACAGTCTTTGTCATCTTCTCCTTTCTATCGGCTGGTATAGAAGCAGACCCCCCCCCCCCCCCGTGTCATTACGGCCCCCCTGCCTGGTTTGCCTCAGAGGGAATCACTATCAAAGACAGCAGACGTTTCTATTTGATCTGAATTTCTTCTGCTTCCTTTCAGTCTCCCGATGATCCTCCTCTTTAGTATCTCCCCCTTTTTTTCTCTCCGTCATTAGTCATATCTTTCGGCCCGGTGGCGAGTGAAGTAAAACTATTTATAGCCGTGAAGTTAAGCCTTGAATACATGGTCAGAGATTTGCATAAATCATGGAGGCGGATAATTTCTTTTGAGATAATGAATGTTCTTAGAATATCTTCCCCCTCGTAAGGTCACAAAGTTCTTCCTGCATCTATCAGGAAATGGATCTGAGAGCGCGGTGTTCTTTACAGTCATGGGCGCGTTAGGAGCAGAACATAACGTGCACTGTTGTTGCTGAGCCGAACGCAGGAGATAAAGATCAACAAGACCATACGAGATGGATCCAAGATATGCAACATGGACTGATAACAGGAAGCCCACGCGATTAAAAACACTCTCCTGGACATGAAACACAATCACTTCCTGTGGCTGCTGCTCTGAGTCGATACCACGGAGCCTTCGCTAACGTTCTTCAAACAGTCCAGTTCCTGGACGTTTATAGACTTTCCGTCCACTTCCAGCACTCAATATTCCTCCGGTGTGAGGCGGTGGGGTCAGGCTGCTGTGATCATCACAGTGTTTTGAATGCTTTATTAATGTGCCGTGAGCGGCGCGACTCTGTGTGCCGTGTCTGCCGGCGAGATGGCCGCCGCTGTCTGCTCACCCCGCCGACCTCCACCAGTTCTCTGACAGACGCTCTGACCTCTACGTCCACTCCGCCCTGAGAGCACCTGCGCTCGGAGAGGTGGTTTTTTTCTCTCTATCTCTTTCGCACAAGTACACATGCAGATATGAACGCCCGGATGCAGCCATACATACGGCACGCCGCTTTACTCTCAGCCTGGCTGCTACGCAACAGCAGGGTCGCATGTTTTATTCATGCACGCCGAGGGTCAAGAGCCGCGCTGACCTCACGGCTAGAGACGGCGCGGTAAAGACGAGGGCGAGGGAGAGCACATCATCGGAGGATATGCCTGAAGGAGCTGGTCATCGGGGCTGATGGGTAACAGAATGTTGCTCACTAATAACTGAGGACACTTCTTTGCTTGAGTCGCAAGTACAGTTGGGTTGATTTCTGTGTTGATCAAGTTTGAACCGCTTTGACTTCATGCAAACCTGCTAAAACGTTGCCGGCATCATCAACCTGAGCCGATGGCGTCACTGACCTGCGTTCTCTCTAGTGTCCACCAGGGGGCGACTCCTCTGGTTGTATAGAAGTCTATAGAAAATGACTCTACTTCTCTCTTGATTTATTCCCTCAGTAAACATTGTAAACATGAGTTTATGTCTCAATCTCTAGTTTCAAGTCTTCTTCAATACAGCATGATGTTCATTTAGTACATGATGGTCCATTTAGAGTCACACAGACCATGAAGCAGGGGATGCTTTAGGGCGGGGCTACCTGGTGATTGACAGATCCAGATATGCGCATATATCCGCATACGTAGTCTCTACGTCACTCTCCCTCAGTCTAAATATAGTAACTTTTGTTCACTGGTTGCAAAAAGCCAAGATGGCGACGGCCAAAACGCTGAATTTGAGGCTTCAAAACCGCATCAAACAAATCAATGGGTGACGTCACGACGACTACGTCCGCTTCTTATACACAGTCTGTGTGTGTAACATGGTGCCGCTTCCCTCCATCTTCTTCTTCTGCAGTGTTTATTGGCGGTTAAACTCTTATTCACGGCCTTCCTCCTTCAGTGTCATTATTGGGCGCGGCTGCCGAGTCCAGTGCAACACTTAGTGGTAAAACCCGGTGTACCGGCCCGGTGTTTGGTCTTACATATCAAACCGGGTCAGAGAAGACACGAGCTCCTTACCTGAGTCACCATTTCCAGGCCTAAGTCTATCAGATCTGCCACTGCCGGCTGCTGCTGCTGCTCTTGTCGGAGGGGCTGCTCGTGATAATGATGATGAGGATGGTGGTGGGGGGGGCTTTGATGTCCGTTCTGCAATCACAACCCCAGTGTTAGATGGCAGGCGGGATGAAAATGTGCTCGCACACAAACACATTAGTTGTTTTTCGTACACTCAGAGAGAGGGTGAGACAGAGGGGAGAGAGGTGAAATGAGGGGGGAGGAGGATGATGGTCTGCAGGTGTCACGACACACACACACACACACACACACACACATTCAGAGCACAGAACAACGCTCCTCTCGCCAGACTTGGAGCCCAAGTGAAGATTTGAACAGGTTTAAAGATCATCCCTGCCTTTAGTCTCCACTGCAGCGCTGAGCTGGGCTTTAAAGCCTCTTTGGTGTTTCTGTAAAGCTGCTCCCCGGTGTCAGCAGCCACAGTGTGAGCCAGACGGGCACGGCAGGAGCACCTGGATGAACTGACATGCTGCTACGAGAGAGCGAGCTGAAGGGAGGATGTTACAAAAACGGCTTCCTTCCTGCAGTTTGCGCTCCGTTGAAGTGAATCACAATCTAAAAGTCTTAACAATCTGAAACGAACGCCATTAAAACGAAGCAGCCAACAGCGTAGTACTCTGCTGAAACACGTACGAGAGCCGTACTGGTGGTATCTGCATGTATTTTGCACCCTGAATGATGACGCCTGGCACCGACACACGACGTGCAGATTGGTCTGGCAAAGCGAGAGCAGTTGGTGCGCGACGTACAATATTGCTGAGTGTTTCCTTTTCTTTGGATGAAAGCATGACGTATGGTCGTCGTTAGCCGCGGCTGAAGAACGGGAACAGCTTGCCCAAATACTAATCAGTTCTGGAAATATTGTCCATTTTTCAACCCCCGGACTCATTATGGTTCCTTTAAAACCCAACTGATGAAATGAAGCCGATCCTTTCGGGACGTTTAAACGCACCTTTGAAGCACATCGCCTGTTATTCTTTGCTGAGAGCTGCAGTCCGCTGCTCATTCCGCTGCTTCTCTTTCTCCACACTCTCTCGCCGGCCATTGCCCGGCCAATTATCCCTCTGTGCCCATTGTACACCCTCTCCATCTCTTCGCCCAGCCCTTCATCTTCATCAGTACGGCCGCCACCCATCAATTAGCCGTCTCGGGGGAAACCGTAATTACCTGCGCACACGTGTTCTGCATACAATTACCGCAGCCCCTTTAATTAACGCCGCCCCGCCGACCCCCCGCCGACCCCCCGCCGTCTGACTGATCGAACTGGCACGCAGTCGACAACACTGCAAACACACACACACACACACACACACACACACACACACACACACACACACACACACACACACACCTCGGAACAGATCACAACCAGGCTGTGGATGTTGTTCACGGCCTTTGAATCATTTCCTCGGTCACTCTTTCACACATGGACATGAAGCAAATAAACGACGCTTCAGAGAAACTCAGCAGCAGCAGCAGCATAGAAATCAATCAGAGTTGAGTTTGTCTCTTTACTTTTCCTCCAGGAACTCCAGTATTTTGCTAAATCCATCTAAAAAAGGAGCAATTTAAAAACGTTGAAAGTTAATAATGGATCACGGTATGAATTGGAGTTTAAGGTTTTGGTGCAACAGAATTTAATTTCATCTTTTAGAGTAAAAAGTAAACTGAGGTTCAATGAGAGGTTTAATTGTAAGCTTGTTGAAAGTTAAAACATGATTTCATCAGGTTTATAAATGAGTCTTTGTTGGTTCAACTCAGCCTTTTAATGCAACCTCGATTTAAACCAGGAAGCTCGGCCAATCAAGACACAGACTTGTATTTATTCATGATGAATGGTTTGATGAATGCCATGTCATGCGTCACACTAACCTAATGTTTGGACGGTTCATGTGTTGAGGTAACGTGCTGCTGACCTCCACATGTGGGCTTCTGCTGATTCAACGCTCTCAGTTCTTAGGGGGTCCGAGTCTCAGTGGACTGAAGCGGCCTCGTGTGTGTGTGTGTGCTTTATTGATTTGTCATCGTTTCAGAAGGTGACAGAGAAACGACGTTTCTGCAGCCAGCGCCATCATTTCCTCCCAGACGTAGAGTAGCACTGCTAATCCCTCTCCTGAGACTACGACGCACCTCTGCTGCCAACGAGACGAACAGCAAGTCCACCGTGAACAACAACGGTCAGAGAAATGCTGCTGCCTCTGGCCAATCCCGTCTCAGTGAAGTCACAACAGCTTCTACCGACGGCTGAATAAGAAGAAGGAGAAAACAGCGCTCTGCCGTCAAATCCGTAAACGTCTCCGCTCGCGAACCTTCTCCAGACGGACAGACAGCTGCTGCAGGAACATACTGTACACGTCAGCTCCATGAGGCCACAGCGTTCGTCGTTGATGAACTGATTGTAATTCCCTGCCGACTGTATGAAGTGAGGGGAGTCTGCCTGTAGTGATACAGACGACTGTGATCAATCAATCAAGTCAATAAGGTCGATACGATCCAAACACACTCACACAGTGTGATCTTTGTTTCTATGCAGAAACGCTTCACTGAGCCCTGCAGTCTCCAAACCAACAATAACATAAAAATGTTATTTTCATTTGGTAATAATAAGTTAAAGCAGCTCCCTTTGGAGGCTGTACAGCTGCTTTGCAATTACCTTGTGCTGCTGTTAATGTATTTCAATCACATCCTACAGCGGCTCCGCTGCCGTGTTAGCATCCTTTGTGACACTTCTGCAGTTCTTTCCACTAAATGTGAGATATCGTAGCTCTCAGAAATGCCTCCTCGAGGCTGCTCATATACAACATGATGTGAGAGACGTGCTGTGACATCACTTACTGTGGTGCCACATGCTTGAAAGACTCAACGCGCAGCAAGAGAAGCACAGCAGCAGGAATATTCACCTCACAACCAAATTACAGGATCTTCAAATCACAACGAGCCACAAAGCGCATTCTTAAATTAGTGATCCATTCGTATTGCTGTGATCCTGGGTTGTGGTTCCTCCCTCTGAGAGACTCCAATTCGCTTCGTTCAAACCGGAATGGACGGCTCGTCCAATTGGTTGCGCAACAAGAGAGAAATATTGGATTTGCTCACGTTGAGACACAAAGGCAATCCAAATAGCAGCATGTGTTGTGGGCCGGGAGAGCAGGCAACAGAAATACTACGCCGCCTGTAAGCTTCTTACCAAAGCCCGAGATAATATGCAGCCAGAAAACTGCCAGACTGATTCCAACTCCACCAAAAAAAGAAATCACGGAGTGGGATTGCGACTGGCAGGTTTAGCAGGTTTAAGGGTTAATAATGGAGCCGGTGGGCTCTGGATGGGCTGAGGGAACACTGATCTACAGACCAGCAACATGGGATGAAGTGTTCGCACACACACACACACACACACACACACACACACACACACACACACACAGCAGCCTGGTTGTGGGGAGTGTGGAGATCTTAGCAGATTAAATCAGGCAACAATATAAGAAGCATCTTTATAGGCAGATAAAAGAGCAGCTGAGTTATAGTGCAGCCTGGTCAAGGTCATCTTTCATTATAACCAGTGGCAGTGTGAGGGGAGCTCTCACACACACACACACACACACACACACACACACACACACACACACACACAGCGATATAGATGTATGCTGCTTTGCTTAAATGCATGACCATCCTGATGTATAGATTGAAAAACATGAGGCCATGCACATTTTAAAGTCAGACACATCGTTCGTATCCGTGACGGGGAAAGATGACGGAGGCAGGAACGTGTTGGGCACAATCAGGGAGACGGTCATGCAGGCTTTGCCGCTGGATTCACCACCGGGCAAAAAACCACCAAGCCAGGCATGCAGTCACACACACACACACACACACACACACACACACACACACACACACACACACACACACACACACACACACACACACACACACACACACACACAGCGTCCCCGGGTTATGACCATACGGGAGCAGGCACCACGGAGCACGGGGAGAAGGCACCACAGCTACAGCACAAGCAGCACAAGAGCACAAGAGCACAAGAGCACTGGGTCCCAGCAAAACCTCTCAGGGGAAACATTGAAGACATGAAGAGTCACTGCAACATCAGAGCTACACGATGCACCGGAAGAGAGGGGGGGGGGCTTTACAGCTGAGAGGTTTGTCTGAGAGGGGGGGGGGGGGCGTGGAGCAAACACACGGGTCACTCACTGGGTGTCGCTTTGGGACGTCATAGACCCCTTCCTTCTGCTGACTGGTGGGAACCTACAGCCGGCCAAGAGAGCCCGTTACCTCTGGGTCACTCACACAGTGGAACTTCGCACATCACACGTCACATGCTGGGACAAAAACCCTGAAACCTGAGTCTAATCAATCACTGGCAGTGTGTGTGTGTGTGTGTGGGGGGGGGGGGGAGTGAGAACTCATCTACGAGGCTCATCAGTCGACTATCGGCCTGCGTCTCTCTCTCTCTCTCTCTCTCTAATGAAGAATGGATGAGGCTGCTTATCACAGCCACAGACATGTAATAACTCAGATTGTCACACATGCAGACATGTAATATCTCCGTGTCACGCAGGCGGATACGTTTGACAGCGTGTGTGCAATGAGGAGGCTCAAAGCGCACGGGTATGTCTGAATCCTGGGTCTGTGTTTCTCCTACAGTGACACGGTGTTGAAAATAATAAAGTTTTCATCTTCCCCAGGTCGATGTGCACCAATCAGACAATGAACGCCAGCACTGACACAGAGTGTGGGCATCAGTCCAGCACCAGCCTCTCTCCTGCTTTCACATCTTTATTTCCGTCTTTATTCATACATTAGCTCCTCTGTTTCTTACGCCCGCTGTGTGTGTGCGCTTTCTTTGTGTGTGTGTGTGTGTGTGTGTGTGTATGTTAGTTCACGCGCCAGCACTCCCTGTCTATTTCCAATCCATTTTATTTAAAGATCAAACGAGAGGCTGGTGATTAATCCCCCCCCCGATCGCCTGCTTTTCTTTCATCTCCTCTGGAAAAGAGGGAGGAGAGAAAAAAGAGGCGGGGTAACCAGGAATAACCTCCACGCGGCACCGAGCCCTCCCCCTCCCCCTCCCCCTCTTCATCCCACGGAGGTCTACCCACGTCCTCTGAGGAGACACCCAAAGAAAGGCTCCTCTCCCTGGGGCAGCCAGCTTTAGCTGTCGGGCCCTCTGCAGAGCGTTGTTCGCCTCTGTTCTCAGTCTTTTATTTCCTGTATGTACATTCCATGAGTGAAAAAAGGCAGCATTTAATTTTATGAGCACAATATATATATATGTAGTGATGTAGCTGGTGGCAAGCAATGGAAGATCAAGGCTGCATCCACTGGACTACGGTCCCGTGGTGAAAGGCCTTTCTTTTGCTACATTCACGCTGAGCGTTCAACATCGATTACAGGCGTCGCCGACCTCGTTGTCTTTACTCGCAGCCGCTGCGCAGTTCAATTCTGCATTTCATAATTCTACCACTGCCGACAAAACAAAGCTCTCATTGGAGCGATGAGCGAGCAGCGTGTCCAGCGGCGTTGTCGGCCCTTCGGACCGGACGTTTGAAGTCACCGCATGCGGCTTTGAGGAGGGCGACGCACGCAAAAACGGAGGACTTTCCTTTATTATCGAGGTTTATTTAGTTGTGCACAGCTAATGTGACGTTCACAAAGAAACTGTAAACAAACAAAAGCATAAATGCTCTCCAGAGCGAGAGGCACTTCCAGCCACCAGGCAGAGCTACGAGTCTGAACAGACACCGAGAAAACAAGTGAAGAGACGCGCCTTTACCAAATTACTTGACCCATAATCGATTAAAACGTTGATTTAAGTGTTCATTTTTCAAGTAAATTGGATGTGAGAGAGAGAGATAGAGCAAGACCTGCAGCGTTGCAACTAAGTTTGAAAAATACAAATGTTCCAGGACATTTGTCTGTGAGAGAGCGTGTGGGAGATATCGATCAGGCACGAGCTTTTATTGTGAAAGAGAACGATATTGTATTTTCTGAACTCTCCTTTTGTTTAAAGAGCTGCTTGTTGTTATTGGAGGTGGCCTGACCACCGCTGAGTACAAGATGACGTGATAAAAAAAAAAAAGCAGACCAGACGAGCTCGTGAGTACCTGATAAATGCTCTCTTCTGATTGGTCGCGGATGGGCTCGTGTCCCGCCTCAAACACAATGTACTACAACGTCAGCAGCGGAGGGAGGAGGGGAGAAGAAGAAGAAGAAGAAGAAGAAGCGGGAGAGAAAATTGGAAGATAAAGGAAGTTGAGGGAAAAGTGGTGAAATTGCAGAGGTGATTAGTCAAACAGCATCGTCAATATTATTCCTAAAAAATAAAAAGCAGGAGAAGAATAGATCCGGGTGACACAAGGAGGAGAATTTAAGCAGCAAAGATTCCCGAAGCAGAAAAGTAAAACACATCTTTCGACTGGCAGACATGCACGCAGACACACAACACCCACGACCGTCTGCTACTGCTGTCGCCATCGCACAAACATCTGCACCGCACGCCGTAACCAGACGTCTCCCCGACAGTGCACACACACAGAGGAGGAGCAAGCCGACGAGAATGCAATGCTGATTGGTTGAGGAAGTTACCTGGTAGACCGGGTCCTCCAGATCCTCCTCCAGTATTGTCTGCAGAAGAGCGGCGGGCAGGCGGTGCAGAGGGAGAGAGATCGCACAGGGAGGAGGGAGGGAGGGAGGAGACAGAAGAGGGGGAGGAAGTTAAGCCGGTGGAGCAGAGAGAGGAGGTGGAAGGCACAGCGAGACGTGGCAGCTTCCCAGCAGCCGGAAAAAAAAAAATCATTTGGCAACAATCAGAGGGAGAGAGAGAGACAGACACGGAGATAAAGAGAAATGAAACAGGTGATGCAGAGAGGACAGAACAGAGGACGGTGAACGGGCAGATGGTGCACTGATGAAACCTGGAAGCTGCTGCTCTATGTCACTCACTGGCTTTGACGTTTGTCT
>CM051694.1:27492896-27522896 GCA_028022725.1 Lycodopsis pacificus | reverse complement strand
AGCCAGGCACGTAGACAACAACAACAATCACACCAGGTCCAAGAGAGGTGCTCAGTATCAAGAAGAGGGTGGAGCTGCAACCTGGAATCATCGACACACACACACACACCCCCAAGGGCACCAGAGTAAACTGTTTGTTTGACGAGCTGGTGTTCAAGGGTCCTCGTCTAGATGACACTGACCGACTGGGCGGTCTTGATGGCCACGAAGCGGTGGTTCCCCTCCTTCCCGCAGACGTAGCCGAAGGCTCGGTGGTCCGTGATGTCCTTGGCGATGTAGGAGATCTCGTGGACCGCGTGGTGGTGTTGGAGGACCTGAAGGGAGCAGGCATGACAGAGAATGTTGAATACACCACAGAAAGACTTGAACTTTATTCTTGTGATATTATTACTTTGTTTTTCTCGAATTTATGCAAATAACATGCGACTTTCTTCTCAATGTGTTGATTTTATTCATGAAATGAGAGTTTGTTTCTCCAACAGTGGCCCCAATACTAGAATCCTGCTTAAAAATAAATAAAGAGTGATATCAGAAGTATTTGGCTTTGTTAAGTTTGATGCTTATAATATTTCATTGTCTTGTTCCGTTTGCTTCTCTTTGGTGCCATGTAAAGTAGGCTCATGCTGATTCAAGGGATGATCGACAATATGGTTTTGTTCTCCTCCGATATCGAGGCGATTTGAGCCGACTTCCCATCAGAACTAAAGTCGTCTGTAGAACCCGCAGCCTGCTGTTCCTGGTGCAGCTGCATGTCAACAGGCTGAGCCCGTCGATCAGCACGACTGAGGGAACTTCAGGTGAACAACAGCGATCAAAAGACAAGGAGACGGAATACAACAGAAGAATTCACTTCTACGCTGCATGCCCCCCCCCCAGCGCTCACACAGACGCCCCCACACGGAGACCTTGTATCCGACATGAAGCTGCTCCGAGCTCCCCTGCCCTCTCTAGTTTAGCCCGGGTGGGGAGAGTGCCAAGCTGGCATTGCCCGTGGCAGATGGCACTGTTTTTCCTGAGGACGGGGGGGGGGGACGGGGGAATCAGTGACAATCACAGCTCGGCAAGCTGTCGACTTGATCACTTCATCTGTGCCCTCGCTCGCACAACACACACACACAACACACACAACGTGCAATGGCCCGCTCTGTAAAGTCGCACTAAATGTCTGCTTTGTTGTGATTGTCTACGCCAGCTGCATGCTGGGAAACAGCGACACACAGTCGACATAATGACCCCGGTGGCCCTCGAGTGCATGCGACGGGCTGCAGCTCCGTACATCAGAGGCTAAACACACACATCTGCTCAGACACATCTGCTCACATCTGAAGCCGTTCCAGAGCCAAGACACGGCAGAACGGAGTGACACCTATTTAACATTGGGGCACTGGCACTCACACACACACACACACACACACACACACACACACAAGAACGAACGAACACACACACACACACACACCGAGAGCCCCAGTAGAAATAGATAATCATTGTATGAGTCATGTCTTCTAAATTTAATAATTAGATAATGATTATTATTATCACCTCTGATTGACCTGGAAATGACTACTAGGGCAGTGCACGTGAACACACACACGCGCACGCACACACACACACACACACACACACACACACACACACACACACACACACACACACACACACACACAGGGAGCTCATTTGCAGAGGTTATTGAATCATCTCTGGTGGGTGGTGGGGTGACAGAGACTCTGATGCAGAGGATGAGGCGGCTGCATGAGTTGAATCGCTGCGCTCCGTCTTGGTGGCGAGTACGTCTTAGAGAGCAGAAACTATCCACATGTACTTACAGTCAGTACCTGGTGTCAGGTGAAAATGTTCCACATGGATCTTGAAAGGGACCTGTTGTTCTGGCAGTAGTTTACCCAGACCTCTACTTGACTACTTCAAAAAATATTCAATATTTTTATGATTGAAAAGCAGCATTACTCCCTCTGAAAAGTAATGTTCCAGTGTACTCTAAATGATATCCCTGTGACACCAATGATGAAACTGAACGTTGCACTTTTATTTCCTTACTGGCAGCCAATGTACTTAAACATTAATACTAATATGGCAAACTGGGCTTTTGCCTTTTGTTGTTTTTTTCTTTACTTCTTCCACATGTTATGTGCACACCAGCCGTGTAGCTGCACCCAATCAGAAGGCTTCCTCTTGTTGGTGGAAGCGTGCTGTGACTAGAGGCCATGAAGCTGAGCTAATCATCAGACTGCCACCAACAGAAGGAAAAGAATGTTTATACCTGACAGGTCAGATTTGTTTTAAGTGGCAGGGCATTGTGCAAATGCCAGATAGCGAGCCGCACCTCCTCTTTCACTTAGTGTACAGCCGGTGGTTCGCTTCACCAAGTGGCCGTGTCACCTGGTGACTCTCAGACGAATGCGTCACGGTTGCAGTTGTTGCAAACACGAACAGAAAGCCTTGAATTTTCCTTTATTTATTTTAAATAAATACTTGCACGTCTTTATCGCCTGAGCCAGAAGTTACTCTGAGCACACGGACGTATATACAGATAACACGGCCACAGGAACAGAAGAGGACAACTCTTCCAGCTGCTTTTAATGGAATTTAAGATTTAAAAAGAAATATGGCGAAACACAAAGGTCAACCATCTTTCTCAACCAAGACCTAAACCTGCAGCAGCTTCTCCTCAACAGCTGGCAACTAATAACGACACATAGGTTGTCCATCGAGACCCGATCAATAACAAGTCAGTCGGATAACAAACTGGCATCAGGGCATCATACGACAAAAAGAAAGAGACTCAAATAAAATCAAGCTAAACCTCGCCTCATCATGCTGTAAGCTACTTTAACATTCTGGACTGCAGTGACTTATTCCAATACGATTGTTTATTGGGTAGTTTTTATTGGGTGTAAGCTACAAATGCATTTTATGCTGATGTTGCTGCATCTGCCATCTGTATGTGTGTGTGTGTGTGTGTGTGTGTGTGTGTGGTTTATGTGGCCTCCGTGCCAGTCTATATCATAAGTGTCATTTTTAACGTGACTGGACATGTTGGCTCCATCCAGACGCCTCATTAACGCTGCTGTGCGTCTGTCAGCTGTGTGTGCTGCTGGTGTTGGTCTTCCTCTGCGATGATGACGCATAAGGCCTCTATGATTAAACGCTCGTGCACTCGGTGTTTCACAACCGATTTAGTAGCCGGTGCTTGGTCTCGGACGGACTAGGAACACCTGGTTTTCATGCCCAGCCACGACGAGATTTCTGCAAACTAACACATCACAGAAATATCATTTTAAATCAATTTGATAGAACGGGAAAATATTGGGAGTCCTGGACTTCCACAGCAGCACTCAAGCAACGCTCCTGTCTAGTGTTAGTGACGAGAGGAATACTGTGTTCTACTGAATCCACTGGAACTCACACTTTATATTGTAAACACCAGTCGTGCCGAGTCGTTATTGGCACAACAAATGTCATTATTCTCCTTCGATCTCCGACGAGACGACTGCTGTTTTCGTTGCAAACAAACCCTCCCGATGCTTTGGTGGTAGCGTTTGGGCCGAGCGGTGAGATTAAAGCCCACATGTCTGGCGGCATCGACTATCAGACTCCGCTCAAAGTTGCTGAAACAGAAATATTCTCTGGGGAAGTGGACTGTTTGCAAAAACAGGTGGGTGTGTAAAAAAAACACAGATACTGACTGTGTTCTCTCGGTCTTCTTTTCTCTCCGGCGATGCTGATAAGAACGATTAGTCTCTCTCTCTCTCTCTCTCTCTGTCTCTCTCTCTCTCATGCCCTTCAGCAGTAACTGAACCAAGATATTCCCTGTTACACTGGGAGTGGGGAGGGAGGGAGGAGAAGCAGCAGTCTCTCTCTCTCTCTCTCTCTCTCTCTCTCTCTCTCTCTCTCTCTCTCTCTCTCTCTCTCTCTCTCTCTCTCTCTCTCTCTCTCTCTCTCTCTCTCTCTCTCTCTCTCTCTCTCTCTCTCTCTCTCTCTCTCTCTCTCTCTCTCTCTCTCTCTCTCTCTCTCTCTCCCTCCCTCCCTCCCTCCCTCCCTCCCTCCCTCCCTCCCTCCTGGAGGGGAGACCATCATGAGGGGGCCTGCAGAGGCTGTCCAGCATCCAGCCAGGACAGGAAGTAGATTAGCAGTTAGCTGTCAGTCACTGAAACTAATACACGTAAACCAGATTGTGCCGATAAATAATCAACAGTTTGACACGGAGTGACTAAAAGGACTGCGGACACAAGCAGAAGTCCCCCACTCAACCGTTACGGGACCTAATCCGGCGGACCCTGCAGGCAAACACACAAACAAAGTGGAACGTTGACGCGAAGAGGGTGTCGGAGACGGATCGGAATTGTTTCACCAGCCGCCATGACGCCTCCCAGTCTACACCCGTTCATTTCTATTCAACCCACGGCTCCTCCCCTCAAGCTTGACCCTCCCACCTCGAAACCCCTCAGCATCCTCTGGCCCCCCCTTCATATCAACACTGTACGTGTGATGGTCTTTGTTAGTCGACATAAAGCTTCAATATATCTGACGGGCATCTCTGTCTACCGTCCGTATGAATCCTTTGCTCCGGGCTCGTTTCTTTTTCTACTGTCCTTCTCCCCAGAGTCCTCTCTGCCGGCTCAAGTGGACTCATTTATGATTTCATTCTGAGAGAGAGCAGCAGGTCGGCGGGCTCGTGAGTTCTTGACCTGACGTGGTGCAGCGACCCTGACCAGACTTTAAAACGTGGCGTCTCTATGAGAGAGAGACAGAGCGAGAGAGAGAGAGACATGCCAGTCTTCCCTCTGCTAGATTAATGTCTCCCCTCTTCTTCTCCTCCATCTCAAGCACCAGCTCCCTCCATCCTGTACGACCTTCCCTCCTCCGAGAGAGAAAGAGAGACCATCCATCCATCCATCCATTCGCTCATCCGTACATCCATCCGCCCATCCGGCTGACTGATGCCCGGGAGGGGAACGAGTCTGTCAAGATCCCTGAACCTCAGCAGAGTCTCTCCCTCTCTCCCCCCTCTCTCGCTCCATCCCCTTGCCATTAGAAGTGGTTGAAGGACTGATTGTAAGGACAGCACATCTGTACGGTTAATATTAATGTGCGGAGACAGAGGACAAAGTCTCCCTGCAGAGAGCATTACTCTGACATATGCTCCCTGATTCTACTCCTCGAACTCCCTTTCTGTCTTATCCTCCTCCCTCCCATCCTCCCTACTATCTGTCTTTTTCAATTCCTCGTTTCCTCTCACCTTGTCTTTCTCTCGTTTCTTCTCCTCTTCACTCTCTCTCTCTATCTTTCAGTGCAGAGGGTTTTTGGAGCATCAGGAAGGGGAATGAGACGAAGAGAAATGAGGGCTATAAAGAAGAGGGATTGGACTGGTGAGGGATCATGCAATATGGCTGCCATGTGGGAGGCCACTGGCTACCGTGTCCCGTCAGTCTAGTACCCTGCACTTTTAAATTACTGCTGGACACACACACACACACACACACACACACGCACACACACACACACACACACACTCTGTAAGTGACATGCAGCTCCTGTCGAGGTGTAAATCGCATCATATTGTGTGTGGAGACCAGACTGCATTAACAAGCAGATCCACTGGCAGAGCGCAGAGACGGCTCACACTGCGGATTTACACAACACACGCTCAACAGCAGATGTTGCTGCCGTCTTACGGTTGATAAAGTCGATTTTTATTGCTTGCCGTGTTGATATTTTACCCGTGTCTGAAGGGAACTTCAGCGGTGGCAAATCTGTACCGTGATTACCCGAGTTGAAGTGAAAATTGACTTTCGTTATTAAACATCTTCCTAAAGCATGAGTTTGAATTAATTGATAAAAAATCTATTTGTCGTGGAGCTCTAGCCAAAGCACAAGACTGTCCCCTCACCTGTTCTAAATCCCCAAATCCTGCATCTGTATCTCAAACCCACCACCTCATCCTCACGCTGCGTCATGTTTTCCTGGGATTTAATGGAAATGTTCTAATATTAACACAATTTAACGGCAAACTGGCCCTTTTTATTGAGGCTGTCCTCCAGTCCCAGCGCTGAGCATCCTGGGAAATGTAGGCGTTCAATTTGTTGCTCAAGGACACTGTGACAGGTGTGGTCAGTTGGGGAATCGAACCTGAACAATTTCTGTCAGAGGATCCTTGAGAAAGAAATCACTTTACGCTCTAACGGCCACGTTCCCTTGAGCTGCATGCAAACTCGCTCTGCTACAGCCTTTAACAGCTGGAGTCACTGTTTATCCGTCCATAACGTCTCCTCTATCTACAACCTGAAGTCCTGAAGTCTCCTCTATCTACAACCTGAAGTCCATAACGTCTCCTCTATCTACAACCTGAAGTCCTGAAGTCTCCTCTATCTAAAACCTGAAGTTTCCTCTATCTACAACCTGACGTCCTGAAGTCTCCTCGATCTACAACCTGAAGTCTCCTCTATCTACAACCTGAAGTCCTGAAGTCTCCTCTATCTACAACCTGAAGTCTCCTCTATCTACAACCTGAAGTCCTGAAGTCTCCTCGATCTACAACCTGACGTCCTGAAGTCTCAGAGATGTCAATATGTCTACAAATCAGCGAAACAAAAACAATATGTTATATTTTTCGGGGTATTTAGGTCATTTGGGGTCAGTGTCAATTGACGAAGACTTGAAACTAGAGATTGAGACATAAACTCATGTTCACAATGTTTACTGAGGTAATAAATCAAGAGAAGTAGAGTCATTTTCTATAGACTTCTATACAATCTGAATTCTTATCGCAACCACCGACAACAAACGCAACATGTGAACGACCCCTTCGGTGATCCTATGATCTCAACAGACCGTAAGAAAAAAATATGAATAAAAAGACAAGAAGAAGGTGAACAGATCCAGCAGGTCAACCAGAAAAGCAGCCATGCAAACAGGAAAACGTACAATCCTGGAGCGTAATCTAGAACCAGTGTTTCAGAGAGGCAGACAATGGGACAGCCATGTTCTCTCATCGACAGAGGCCTTGTTCTCAGGGTTTCAATTAGGGCCTTCTGATTTCCCCAGGGCCCCTCCCCCCCCGTCATGGAGCTGCCTCATTAACAGAAGAAAACACACACACACACACACACACACACACACACACACACACACACACACACACACATGTATTTGCTTCTGAGCTTACCCCTGACTTCTCGTCATAGATCTTGATGCCTCCAAAGGAAACGGTCAGGAACACCTTCAGCTTGTGGTCTCCTTTGGAGCGCGCTGCTGCAGCGATGCCCTGAGAACAGAGACACAGACATGAAACAAGCAGCGGCGTTAGAAGCAGCGTCGCAAGGGAACGGGAGTCTCTTCTCTCTCATTAAGGCCTCTTTCTTGTGTGTTTCTTTGACTCGTCAGTTCGTGGTCACGGAGGAAATCACATTCATCACAGAGGAGCTGAGATCATTTCCTCGTCGTTGTTATTGACAACGACGGCGCGTGTACATGTCCAGCTCACTTGAATATGCTACATTATTCAATCTATACTATCGGAGCACTCACGGCCGCGGACAGAATACACTCGTCCTGGGGATTGGACTCAGGTTACATCGCCCAGAGAATTGTTTTGCTTGCATTCCTCCTGATCCAAGCTCCAAAAATGCACCACAGGAATGCACTGCTGTTCTCGTCTTGTTTGTTTTTCTTGTGCAGCAAATGCTCTACAACTGCACTCCATCGTGCATAATGACAATAAATGATCCTTAAATCCAGTTAGTGTGAGGTTCTCCTCCACAGTCAGGGTTCTACTGCAGCAGATGAGTTGACAGAACAGACAGGAGAAGCAGCACGGGAGCAAAGTGATGTTCTGCTGTGGACGTATGTTCACTCCTCACAGAATGTCTCTCAGTTGAAGTGAAGCTGTATTCAGAATGTCTTCAGCTCTTCAGCTTGCTGTCAGACAGACCTTTGTGAGGGAACTGAAGCTGTTATCTCTGATCTACAAACACACCAGACTCATCCACTCACACACTGATTCTACCTCTCAGGACAGGAGCTGCTGCTCTGCTGCTCCATCTGTTTCTGTGTTACTGTGAGACTTTAGTGAATCCAAACTAACCCTTTGAAACACCAAAGTCACACAGTAACACAAACACACTAACCGATCGAGGCAGCAGGAGACCGGACACTCTCTGTCCTACCAGGTCAAATGACCTGGTTAAAGGAGTCTGGTAGCTTTAAAGAGAGCCGAGATAAACGCTTCAGTTCTCCAGTGCTGATACTTCAAACTGCCGACCGCCATCTACTGTAGTAATACACAGACTATGGAGAAGTACTTCATACAAACCCACACCCAAATATCACATGTCCAGTATTAAGTTCGCTCCGTTCAGCTTAATGCAAAACCTTCATGTCATATCTCAGGCTGTTGAGAGGCATTGTGGGAAATGTAGGAAATCAATAAAAACTGTAAAAGCAGACAAGGCAGGTACAGCAAAAACGTATCTTGCAACATGCAACGAAACAGATTCATAACTCCAGAAGAGTGTCTCAGGGTGTGGTTTACCTTCCCTATTTGCATAAGTGACAAAACAAAAGGAGAATTGAGAGTCGGGCGAGGAGAGGGAGGAGCAGTATGAAAGGAGGAGGTGGGGAGATCACAGAGAAAGAGTTGATGGATTTCCTGTCTGAATAGATGAGGAGGAGGGAAGCTGTTTGATCAATGAGCCGTCTGTCCTCTCCGCGCCCCGGCTGGAGAGAGTTTTCGCTCGGCACGAACAAAACCTAAATGTAATTTTCCTCTCCTGCAGCTCGTGGATCCCGCGTGTGAAAAGACAAAAACGAATGAGCCGCTATTGCTGACATTTGTGGAGAAAAAGAAGCAAAGTCCTGCCTAAAGTTTTCTGACCATTCGTATTTCTCTGAATCAGCTTGATTTTTTTCGGACTTTAGTTATAAAGGAATTAATAAATGGCTTATTTCTCCTCATCTTTATTCCCTCTCACCTATCATCCGAATGATTGCCCTCATACATGCCGTCTCTCCTCTGCTAACTGCCCCATCTGTCTACCTCTCCCTCTAATCGTCTGTCCTTGTAAATGAGACATTCACCCCGATTCCCTTCTCATCCATATGGCTAACTTCCTCACCTCCTCCCGCACTCATCATCATCATCATCATCATCATCGTGCCTATAAATTAAAGCGTCCTCATTTCCCTTCACCTTTCTCCTCTGGCAGCTTGCATAAAACATATACACGCACGCACCGACACAAAGTTGTGCAGTGACGTACGAAACATGCATATTTAAATACTTTCAACTTTAGAACATGCATGCTGTTGAACTATTTATGGACAGGTTGTTGGAATTGAACGCGGCTGTAGGCGATCGCGTCATGCCGTTTCTAAGATGTTAGCTGCGAGCTTAAAGCGAGTGAATAAAAAAAGCGAGTACATTTTTTATTTAAGACGGCATCAACAGAGAGAAAGTAGAAGGAGGGAGAGAGAGACTCTCCTTACCTTGAGCTTCATCATCGAGTCCTGGCAGAGTCTGTCTCCGCGGGCGGCGGTGACCTCGTCCAGGCCGATGAGCTTGGCCTTGTAGCGGACGCCATCGCCCTTAAAACGCCTGATGAGAGCCGCCTCGCTGCGATCCTGCCCTGCTGACACACACACACACACACACACACACACACACACACACGCACACACACACACACACACACACACACACACACACACACACACACATCAGTCCATGGTACATCTTCCAGTCAAGGACCTCCGTCTACCTCAGACCAGAGCTATTACCTCGGGATCATCAATCACGTAGACCACAAGACTTCAGCAGTAATCTTACAAAACAACAACAACCACCACAGTGCAGGTCAAAGCTACGGATGCTGGCAACATGTTCCTGAGTGTATGGCACCGGTCAATACACAAAGACGAATCAATCAATGGAAAATCAGCGGGATTAGAGTTTAAGCTGCGACCGCTCTCCTCTCTGGCTATTTCTCCTGCAGGATAACGGGGTGACATTTTGCTCTTACCCCCCCCCTCCCCCTCTCGCCCTCTATTGTGTCCGGGATTGTCGGCATTGTGCGCACGCATTCGTGTCGCCATGGCGTGCGTGTGTTGACCTGGCTCTCGTCCAGGAAGAGGCTGTGCTCTATCACTATCTGCTGAAGTGACTACAGCGCTGCTCTTCACACACAATGCAGAGCAGAGCAGAGGGAGAGAGACTCTCTCTTTGTGTCGCGCTCCCTCCATCTTTCTCCCATTTCCGTTTCTCTATCTCTGACCTGCAGTGCGCAAATATTTCATCATCAAGTGTGGTATAGGGGAAACACTCCTGCATCTGTGGGTGTGTGTGTGTGTGTGTGTTTCTGAGTGTGGATGATGTGAGTAAAAGACTGCAAGAGCGATAGTGAGAGGGAGAGGCGTAATGATAATGCAGCATATTCAGATAATATATCGAGGCATTAGTTCTGTACTCTATAACAGCGTGACTCTTGGAAGGTCATAGTGGGAGTGATGGAGAGGTCCCACTCCTCCTCTTTTCCTTCTTTCACACTCTCCTTCATTCACACAGAGTTCCCACAGCATTGCAGTGGAGTATAAATGAGTCCTTTAACCACAGGCAAAGCATCGTGTCATATAGCTCTACTGGATCACCTTCTCACTAATCTCCACGTGGATGGACTTCTGGAAGCGCCTACTGGGCACAGACCCAGGGGCCCAAAGTGTCAGGGGCCCCACTGGCCTTCCCCCACAAAGTGTCACTCAAAGAGACACGAACCAACTAGAGTGTGGATTCAAATGATGTTTGGGTCGGGTTTGGTGTACTTGACCAGAGTGCACGGTGGCCCTCAGAGTGACCATTTACAAACGCACCTCTGTAACACAAACTCAGAGCGCTGAGATTAAACGCACCAGGCTCGGTTTCGGATTTAAAAAAAACATAATGTCCGTCGGGCTCGGTTATTACTCCCTCGGACTCGGGTCGAGTCTATTTCAAAAGTGACCACAATGACATCGCAAACTACAATGAAAAGGGTCAAAACAACTGCAAAAAGACACAAAACTACAAAGAGGCTCAAAACAACTACAAAGAGACACAAAACAACTACAAAGAGGCTCAAAACAACTACAAAGAAACACAAAACAACCACAAAGAGGCTCAAAACAACTACAAAGAGACACAAAACAACTACAAAGAGACACAAAACAACTACAAAGAGGCTCAAAACTACAAAGAGGCTCAAAACAACCACAAAGTGACACTAAACAACTACAGAGACACAAAACAACTACAAAGAGACACAAACCAACTACAAAGAGACACAAAACAACTACAAAAAGGCTCAAAACAACCACAAAGTGACACTAAACAACTACAAAGAGACACAAACCAACTACAAAGAGACACAAAACAACTACAAAAAGGCTCAAAACAACCACAAAGTGACACTAAACAACTACAAAGAGACACAAAACAACTACAAATTGACACTAAACAACCACAAAGACACTAAACATGACTGAACAGACACAGAAAGACCACAAAGAGATGCAAAACAACAATTGTTAAGTGTCAATATTGTTTAACCTTTTAACTTTAATCTTTTTTAATGTTTTGCTCCTCTGTAGGAGAGGCGGTGGGGCCTTTTGCATTTCTGTGCCCAGGGGCCCGTTTCATAATCCGCCCATGATCTCCCACCTCACTCTGTTTTGTCTGCCGACCCACACAAAAACATGCCCATGTTTTAAATGCTTCATTACCACCCTCTGAATTAAATCATATCAGCGTGGGGTTCTGGAGGTCGGACAGCGTTTAAGGACATTTATTAAAAGGCCTCATTACCAGAGCAATAACAGGATTATTACGGCGGGTTGGCCCTTGCGTACGTAGACCTGCACTGTGGATCTCTGTCAGAGCAAGTTCTTAAAGTCCAAGGCTGCCGGAGATTATGTTTGTGAAGATTCATCCGTCTGAACATCCCTGTCCCATGTGACGGAAAAACAGGCAAACAAGAGGAAAAAACACATCACTTAGTTCTCCATTGATTTAAAAAACAACACCTACACACACACACACACATGAATGTGGTGTGGAGGAGCTCAGTAAACATTGTAAACAGTTTATGGTCTCAGTCTCTAGTTTCAAGTCTTCTTCAATACAGCATGATGTTCATTTAGTACATGATGGTCCATTTAGAGTCACACAGACCATAAAGCAGGGGATGCTTTAGGGGCGGGGCTACACGGTGATTGACATGTCGCTGCCGCTACCAGAACAATATACGGCGTCTCTACGTCACTCCTGTCGACAGTCAAAACGCCGAACTCGAGGCTTCAAACCGTGATTTCACAAACCAATGGGTGATGTCACGCTGCCTACGTGCACTTCTTTGCGTTAAACACAGATGGAGCAGCGAATGGGTTTTCAGCCTGGCATATTAAATTCACACAGAAATATTCAGGATTATTTTCATAAAAACACACATCAGAGGAACGCAATCAGAGACTATATCCCACACAACAACAAATAAATGAATTATTTGACAATTGTCTCTCGTCGCGTAATGCACGAAACTGGAAGACGTTCATATCAGAGAGTAAAAAATAAAAATATATATCCACAACTGTACATAACATGTTATGACATTGTCACGGTAACGTGATACGTGCTGCCCGTTTCATATTTATACCATTTTAAGCCTTTGCACCCTCTCACTCTTACCGAGAGACTCAGGTCCCTGAGGGTTCAGGGTTTACGGCCTTAGGGGGGGCATTGGTATCGGGTCCTGTATCACACGGCCTGCATGTGTGTGTGTGCGTACATCCTCGTGCATAATGCAAATGAAACATTGCTCCAGAGTGCTACTAGTGGTCAAAACTCAATACGGGGAAAATAAAAATCATTTTGAAGTCCTCATGTGAGGATCACATCGTCCGGGCGGTGCAGACCATGTGTGTACGTACACGTGTGAGAGTTAAATAACACCGGATGTGTCCAGCTGCTTCTGTCTCGCTGGAACAGCGGTTTTCATTTGAGTTTGACATTTAAGACCGGCTCCCTCCATCTGCATCCATCACCGTTACTGCTGCTGCACTCAGCACACAGAGGGTCCAGGGCTACTGCTCCTGCTGACTGCCATATATTATTACCTTCAGGAAGCATGTTCCATGAAAGGCCTCCCTGTGAGAGTGTGTGTGTGTGTGTTTGTGTGTGTGTGAGAGAGTGTGTGTGTGTGTGTGTGAGAGTCAGCACAAGAAGCATTCAGTCTGCTGTAAATAAATGTCTGTTATTGCTGTGACCCCGCTGAGCTTCAAACACAACTAATGAAAGAATCTTCCGTTTCATCCGTCACGGCTGCACCGCACACACACACACACACCATCCCATAACATTACTGAAAGAATCTCCTGGTGCATCACTCATGGCAGATCCACAAAATACAAACATCTTCCCAACCCAACATGTAAGACCACACACACACACACACACACACACACACACACACACACACCAGCAGCTTGAGTAAAGCTGTTAACACCTTGCAGTGTATATGCGTGTTTGTGTATCGGAGTACTTGGTATGCAGGGCTGCTTTGACTGTCTGTCTGAAGCAACAAGCAGAGAGGGGGGGGGGGGGGGGCATAAAGCGCAGAGCGAGGGATAGAACGTGATGGATGGATGAATGAGTGCGGCCTCCATTGGATAAATGTCACTCAGGATTAGAGCGTTATGACAGGCAGAACCCCCCTGACTCTCTCCTCTCTCTCTCTCTCTCTCTCTCTCTCACACACAGACACACACACACACACACACACACACACTGACGTCCACAGGTGATACATGGCAGGTGACTGCAGGTACAGTACGTCTAAACCCCTCAGGGAAGCCCCGAGCATCGCCCCCGGCAACTGTAACCATCTGCCTCTCTCGTGTCCCCCCCATCACTCTCTCCTCAACTCGCTCCCCTTTCAGCCTCCTCTCCTCTGAAAGAAGCCCCGCCTCCTCGTTGTGCCTCCTGTAAATCTGCCAGAGTCTGAACTAACAGGAAGGACGTTCATGTTTATCACTGAACTTACATCACTTATGTTTTTAGGATCAGAATGAGGAAGGTTTATTGCCCAAATATATGCCATGGTGTTTGATACGTACAATAAACAGGAAATAAAAACACAAGCTGCAAAAGTGAAGAACACAAATATAGAATAGAAAAATAGACACGATAAAAAAAGTGCTATAAAACCTATAGAATATAATAGTTCAGTGCAGGATGTGTGAAGGCTCACAGAGAAGAGATTTGAGATAGTTATGATTTCATTGCCACTGAAGTTCATTGGGAGATAAGGAGAACCCGGTTGAGCAGTTTATCTAAACTTTATTTAAAGGTGAAACCTGAAAAACTGCTGCACGCACAACTCCGCTTGTGAAAGCAGGAAGTTAGTCTGTAAACTGCGAGGCTTGTTTGAACAGTTTGAGGAATGAAGTTCATAATAATTCTACTTTTCACGTCGGCTTCCAAATGTTTCCAAATGTCTTTTCAGCGATGTTGCCACATTCCAAAATCTCAGTAATTAACTCGTACATTGTCATCATTACTGATAGAAATGACGCCACAACGGTGAAAACAAGGCTCAAGCTTCATGAAACGGGAATGTTGTTGAAATCGATTTGTTGCCATCTCATTTGCTTGTCTGATCGACGATGTGTTCACTCAAGCGGCTCCTCTGCTGATGTAAATGAGTCCAAACCAGCCGATGCCACTGCTCCCGTCCCGCCCGCCCGCCTGTATTGTTCTGCAGCGGCTGGCTAAAGTGAGTAGCTTGTTTTCGCTGCGCTTCAGATGAAGAAGCACCCAGAGGCCCTTAACTACAGCTGGGACGCTTCCCAACAAACACTCAAACAGCACACGAGGGAACCCGCCAGTTACTCTCCAATTAATCCTGCTGCTAAACCCGGCTGCCGAATGTGTGTGTGTGCGCGAGTTGTTTCTGTGCTTTCTTTACCTATCAGAGGCTTTGTTCTGATGAAGCAGTCACTCACACAGACGCCTTTAAACCCAAAAAACAGCACGTGCCAAGAAAGACAACAAGTTTCCCCGTCTGCTCGCGCTTAATTCTGGCCGATTGATTTGGCAAACGACAGCTCACACTCGACTGTTGCAAACACACAGCCACTGGAACGCCGGGTGTAGAATGAGATTATGAAGTACTGTTAAAAATAAATCAGAGTAAACGAGCGCTGAGGTGCGTTTTTTGTCCGTTGTTGAGCTGAAGTCGATCATCGTGAAAGGAGGAGTTGAACCAAGCACAGTAGGACTTAAGCCCTCGTGGTGGTGCTCTCTCTTTTTCCTCCTCTCATCCCAACGCTGCTCTTCTCTCCGTCTCCATTCCTTCACTCGGCTCCATCTCCCCCAAACCGCTGCTGTGACCTGGACGACCCGAGCTGCCTGTGGGCGAACGTGCGTTCATCCATCCATGAAGCGTCCAGAGCGATCCCCACCGGCCCAGAGGCATCAGCACCCAAAGATCCGCCCGGGACGGACGCATCACCACACCCACAGAAATACCCTTGTTTGACCTAAGTGTTTTTGACCTATGAATAAAAGAAACGTCATACAGGTTTTTCTAAGTGTTTTTGACCTAAGAATAAAAGAAACGTCATACAGGTTTTTCTAAGTGTTTTTGACCTAAGGATGAAAGAAACGTCATACAGGTTTTTCTAAGTGTTTTTGACCAAAGAATAAAAGAAACGTCATACAGGTTTTTCTAAGTGTTTTTGACCTAAGAATAAAAGAAACGTCATACAGGTTTTTCTAAGTGTTTTTGACCTAAGGATAAAAGAAACGTCATACAGGTTTTTCTAAGTGTTTTTGACCAAAGAATAAAAGAAACGTCATACAGGTTTTTCTAAGTGTTTTTGACCTAAGAATAAAAGAAACGTCATACAGGTTTTTCTAAGTGTTTTTGACCTAAGGATGAAAGAAACGTCATACAGGTTTTTCTAAGTGTTTTTGACCTAAGAATAAAAGAAACGTCATACAGGTTTTTCTAAGTGTTTTTGACCTAAGGATAAAAGAAACGTCATACAGGTTTTTCTAAGTGTTTTTGACCTAAGGATAAAAGAAACGTCATACAGGTTTTTCTAAGTGTTTTTGACCTAAGGATAAAAGAAACGTCAAAGGTTTTGTGAAGGCATAAAGAACCTCAACTTTGCAGTGACGATTGCATTGTACTAAGATAGCGTCGACGTCCACACCAGAAGAACATGGGTGGCAAAAATTGAATTAATGCGGCAGAAACACGGAGAGTCATGTTTTAAATGTCTTCCATACTGGTAATCAATTTCCTGCATTTCTGCATTTTACTATGAAACTGTCTTACAATGTGTTTTAATGTTTTAATGAATGTTCTTAATTGTTTTTAAATCTCCTTTTCTTTTGACTTATGTTTTGATGCTTTTAATGGTTTTATGTGAAGCACTTTGAATTACCTTGTTGTTGAAATGTGCTATACAAATAAACTTGCCTTGCCTTGCCTTGCCTCCGACAAGGTCGCTTCACAACAGAACACAGAGAACACTTTGGACTTGCATGTGATGGGAGTCGTTTCAAAAACCTATTTTTATAGCGTCTGACAGCACAGGTACCTTTTTATCTAGTTTAAAATAGGTATAGATTTCAAACTGCATGTGTCTCACTGTGTATAATAACATTATCTGAAGTGGTCCAGTATTGAGAGAGCTGCTAAACGGGGCTGCAATGTAAACTTATCGGGGAACTCCGCACCGCCAATATCGTCATGTAAAAGTGTTTTTATCCACCGACAGGCTCTGGTTGTTATAAGTGTCTGAAAACATAATCGAGAGAGCTTCGCGAAAGCAAAAGTCTCGTTCTGAAATCGAGGTGACGTGTTGTTTTTTTTGGAACTTTATATTTGTTACATGTTTCACACAATAGAACAGTCCCTGACATGATACAAAGAACAACAGTACTAATAGTTTGGCTATTAGCCAGTACATCTAAACATATGTATACATGCATGTCACCGCTGTGCCCTTTTGAAATGACGTTAGTGACGCGGTTTCTCTGTTACGTTGTTCACGTACATACTTTAAGCCTAAACCTGAGTTTAGTCTTAGTTCGACGTGCTGGACTCCAAGGACCGGTCAAGCGTCCGAATGTGACGAGCTGAGATGAGAATGTGGCGAAACCGCACCAATAGTCGCTTTCCTCCGGCTCTGGGTGCAAAACGGACGGAATGCAGCCGTCGTTTGACGGGAAGAGTTTGAACACTCGGGTTGTTCTGGTCAATGTCTTAAAGGTATTTCGTACTGATACCCAGTCTTAAGTATGATGCAGGGCTGTGCAGATAAAAGGAGTTCATGAAACACTGGCTCACTAAAAACATTGGCCTCTTCCTCTTTAGTGGAGCTTTAAAAAAAATTGAGTTACTTTTAAACTTTCTCCCCCAACTCCAGCGCTCAGAAGCTGGTCTGCGATGGGAAAGCTGGCCGCGGGTAGCGTGACTCTTGTGCTCGTTACTTACTTACTGCTTGTTATTTCTCTCTCCACAGATCTTTGTTTCCAGCCACAAACCCACGGAGGACTTTGTGCGCACGGCTGTCACGACAAGAGTTCATTATTTCATCGCTCATTTAGCTGGTATGCAGCGAAGTGGAATTGTAGGAAATGCTTGAAGCGTTTAATACAGTACGATGAGGGCGGAGCGGCTCCCTGCCTGTAAACGTCTCATCGGGAAAGGTGTTTCAACAGTGGGTTCTGGGTTCTGTTCATTATTTTCACCATAACAAGTTGCACTCTGCACCACTGCCGTCCACATAATCGTGTTGAACCAGAGGAAAGTGATCTGATCTCACGTCATCTAGAACACAGCAGCTTCTAAAGAGGAACACGGTGATTTAAACACCTCCTCTACCCTTTCATTCGTCTCATTCTTCTTCCATGTTTTAATAAGAAGCCAACGAAAGCTCTGCTAGCACAAAGCCTCTCTCAATCCTGTGAACTCTCTCTCTCTCTCCCTCTCTCTCTCTCTCACCCAGCATCCCTCTGTCTGTGCAGGACTCTTGGTGCTAAAGCTTGTTTCCTGCCCCGGCTTTAAATTTCGAGGTAATTGGTCTCACTAACGAAGGGGAAACATGGCCTGCGAATGTGCACGCAACTGTGTCTGTCGTGCATATGTGTGTGTGTGTTTTGTTTGTGGGTGCAGCTGTGTGTGTTCTGGGCTCTGACAGGCTATCAGAGAGTGGGCTGTGTCAACAAGCCGCTAGAATCCTGTCATGCAGCAGTCCCACCCCCCATGGACCGCACTGTCGGTAGTCCCTTTGCTGCCACTGCTCTCACACACACGCACACACACACACACACACGTTCATATAGTGCTGCAAAAGAAGAACAAACCCTGCGTTGAGAGCTTCCGAAAAAAACACTTCCTGTCTTCAGATGAAGAAGGAAAAAAGCACAGGAAAACGCTTTGTCATATTTAGTGTGTTCAAACGCTAAAAGACTGAATTCTGACTGAAAAGTGTCAAAACTACTCGTTTCCTTAATCTGTGTGAACAGGTGTGTGTGTGTGTGTGTGTGTGTGTGTGTGTGTGTGTGTGTGTGTGTGTGTGTGTGTGCGTGACTGTCGGACACTAGAGGACGTTCTCTCAAAGCATTAGGAAACACAGGTAACGCCTCAGAACACAGCGGCGCTCCTTTCATGCTGACGCGAGTGAGCCAGAACAAAGTCTCTCTCTCTCTCTCTCTCATTCTCTCTATCCCTCCCTCTCTCTCGTGTCTGTCATCTCTACCAAAATATGGAAGCACTTGAAGTTGTTGTCCTTCCCCTCTCTGTCTTCCTGTGTCTCATCTTGCGTAATGAACCCCTTCCCCTTCATTCGCTCGGCCGGGGTCCTGGAAGGGAAGGACGGAGCGGAGGGAGGACCGAGGAACATCAGAGAGCATGAAACGGAAAACAAGGAAGCTCTGCCATCTGCCAGAGTCTGTCTGTAACTCGCTCTCATCTCATCTCTCTGTGAACAAACTGTCACCAGCTTCTCTTTAGCTCCACTTTAAATTCAATTGATAGTTTTCTTCCGTTAACAGCAAACCAATCTGCTGTGATTCTGACGTTCTGTTGCATGACTCGGATGTTTGAGTCGGATGTGATGAATGAAGGAAAAGAAGACAAGCAGAGGAGGAAAATGAGGACGCAAACCTCACAGCGGACGATCTGTTAGCTGTTTGACTTTTCATTTCTACTTCAGGACGTAAAAAACGTCTCGAAACAATCCGCGAATAAAGATTCAGTTCAATACTTCGATACTTCCTCCTAAAGATGTTTCGAACCACCAATTTCCTTGAGGTGTAAATGGAGGTTTAAACTTAAACGAATCTAAAAGTAAGAAAGAAAACAGTCAAAGTTGAGCTCAATCTGATGTTTAAGAACAAACGTTGTCCTAAAGCCATTCGTTATCGCGAGATCACATTTTTTAATAACCAATGCCGCTGAAATCAATGTGTTTCGGGTGCCCTGGTAGGAATGTGCCTCATGTAGCTGTTGTGTGGTGAAACATGTGGTGAAAACCCAGCAGTGATTGTCTAAGAGTCGCCAAGGTTCAGCAACGCTGATATCATTTGTTTGATTCACTGAGCTAGCTGCTGTTAGCTAGCTGCTGTTAGCCTGCCGCGTTGATTCATAGCACGCTAAGTAGCTAGCTTCAGTCCGTAGCATACGTGCTAGTCGGCTAGCTATAGCTAGTAAGCTGAGTTTCAGTAGGTGTGCTGCTGGTCACCCATTGACTGCTGAACACAGACACTGCTTCAGGAAGAGGAAGTGGTTTCTGGTGTCGACAAGCGAAGTTTAATCAACTAACGTAACGATGGCCTGCCTCGGTCGGCGCTAGCTGCTATAGGTCTGTCTCGAACGATTCCGTCGTGACGCCCTTTCCGGTCATTTTCTTCGGCGATCGCCAACCAAATTTAAGTAATCTTAATTCATACATATCAAATAATCTACGTGTCAAATTTCATGAATATATATGGACGTTTATATGTCTAAATACTATAGGAAAGTGACTTTGATGAGAGGAAGCAGAAAGAACGCTCGGGCGACGCTTAAATGGCTCAAACGGAAATTAAGGAGCTTTTATTCCATCATTTGGAGTTGTTGAAGCGTGATATCTTATTGTGAAGGACAGAACTACGGTCCCGGATGTGTTGACAGCATCGATGGTCATTTTTGCGACCCTGGAACAAGCGAATATCCACGAAAAACCAGCAGCAGCCAGTGTTTACAACGAGGATAGAAGTCCCTACGGATTAGGCCAATAGCAGTGCACGGCTAATTCACCGGTGTTAGCATCGTTTTAACGACTCTGGTAAAGGCAAAGCTAACTGTAATAATTACAACAATATTTCGTTTGAAAGGTACGAAGTTTAACTTCAGTTTAACACCATTAAATCAACTGAAAACATTACACGATCATTTTTATCAACATTGTAAGTGAATTGTATTGAAACATTAGCTAAAAACTGTCCAGTTTGGGGTACAACTCCGTTAGTTGACGAATCACATCCCTACTTCCTTGTTTTGTGATTGAAGCTGTACACAAGTTGCTGCAACATCTCATCATGTTTGACCAATCAGTGAGCGTTTACACTTCCTTTCAATATTAACATTATTATTTAAAAGAAATCTGAAAATCACTTTGACATGATTTTCAAACTTTTGCACACCAGTCGGTTGACTATATGGTCGACAATATGGAACAAAACATCTCCCGCACACCTTCTTCTTCACTTGCATTCAGAGATATTTAGTGTGTTTCGGTGCATCAGGAGAGCATGTCTTCAATAGTTGGTAGACCCACTTGGACCAATCAGGTGACACTACAAAATGACATCACTCAATCCATCAGGGATCCTGATAATCACATCATGGCACCGAAGGGGCTACAATATACAAGTATGAAGACATAAACATAATCACATACAGGAAGTGTGTCTTTAAAATCTTTAAAAAAAATACCAAGATACATTTTGAAAATATGTAATTCAAAACTGGTTGGAGCTTAAAAAAAATATACTTTTTTTGCTGTACTATAAAACGGGATGACTCGTGTTATCTGTTACACATCACCTCACGTATTGAAAGAAAAACTAGTAAAGCAATATGATCAATCTTAAAAATACATAACTGCTGTAACTCAGAGTACCGATGTGTCATTGATAAGCTTCACACACGCACACACACACACACACACACACACACACACACAGCGCTCTGTTAGTGAGAGAACACAGCAGCCCGTCAGCGGCTAACACATGAGAAACGTCCTCTCAAAGCAGAGTCCTTCAACCAGCACAGCAGGGTGAGAGTATCGGCCTCCGTCACAGCCCACGTGTGGCATTGGGACGCTTTCTGTCCTTTTGTGCAAATGATGAGCGCGGGGGGGCAAACTGTTGCTATGGAGACTGTAGTTAGTGATGCGGCGGGCAAAGCTACACCGACTAGTGTGGTGTAGGAGAGGACTGAGCTGAACGTACTGAGAGGATCACAGGAAACACACACACACACACACACACACACACACACACACACACACACACACACACACACACACACACCGTCCAAGACTCAGGAAAGCTTTTGACTAATATATATACGTATACATTTGTTTTCTGAGTCAGGCATTTTGAATTAATATTCCATGTGGCGACCTTTAATAATAATCAATATCATTGACAATACTCTCAATATCATCCACAATATTGTCTATTTTAGTTTAGTTAGTGTCCAATTAGCATAAGACAGCATAAGTTATATTATTTCTTGTATTTCATCTTTTGCTGTTGTAATTTACTTTTTCTATTATAACTGAATTTTTACTGTATGTATGTATTTATTTATTTACCTTGATAGCTATTCTATTTTGCACTTCTTTGACACTTCATAAGTATTACTCTTGTTCATATCTGTTCATATTTAGATTCTACTGTTTCTCTTTTTGTCTTTCTTCTCTTGTAATCTTTGATCGAACTCCAGCAGAAAGAATTTCCTCTGGGATTATTAGAATGACATCTTATCTCATTTCAAAGCTTGGATGAAGCCCGTAAACATGTGGGCAGAAGAGTGTGCCATCAGTGTGAGACGCTGCACGCAGAGAAGGGTTTGCAGAGCGGCATGCTGGGAAGAGCATTGATCACATCTCGCCACCTTTACCTTCCCCCCCAAGTGAAACAAAAGAAAAAGAAAAGCGGATGGATAAATAGATGGGTGCGACGAGAGCACAGTCGGGTGAAAGAGCAGACAGCAGGATGGAGAGATGATACTTTTCCATAAATAAAGTGATGGGAGAGAGAGAGAGAGAGTGGAGGCAGTTATCTCTCAATATAGTTTTAGTTCTGGGAAAGCCGCGTTTGAGAAAGTGCCACTATCTGCGGGTGAGTGTCGCCCGTTGGCCTCCACCGACAACCCACAGCAGCACACGGCCAATTCAGCTCAATCTCCGTCTGATTGGAGGGAACAGATCTGATTACCTCTCATAGACAGCGCACACACACACACACACACACACACGCACGCACGCACACACTCAAAATACCGTTGTTTGTGCTCTAAGATTCCCCAGGGAAAGATATCAGAGTAAATGGCTTCGGTGATTGTGCCAGATAGACTGGATGTGTGCATAATATCCACACCAAGAAGATAATGTGTTTGCTAATCGCACACCAGAGACGAGCACACACACACACACACACACACACAGAGGCTAACAGCTGCACAGCTATAACCCTTAACCACTCTTTTCATGCCGCTGGCTGCCGGCTACAGTGCAGAAACACTCCCACTCATCCTCAGCCAGTTCCCCGCTGCGGGAGAGTCGTGATTTTTCAGAGTTGTCATGACAGCTGACTGCGTGCGTTGACAGCGGCGGAAGTTATCATAATTTGTAATCATATTCTGTGTCACATCGCGAAAAAAGAGACAGACAAGCATCAGTGAATGTTTTATCGGAAAACATTTCATGATGTTATGAATAAAATACAGAAAATTGAGAGAAAAAAACAACAAAAAACGAGCGATAATTCAGCAAAACACGAAGAGTTATGTTTACACGGAGGATTTTAGGAATGCATAAGTGACTGTTGGTCACCTGCCAAAGCGGCTGCTGGTGAGGACCAGCTCACCAGTCAGAGTCACAACTGTCCGTTCTAACAGGGAGGAAGCAAGCGAGTAAACGGCTCCACAGCGTGACTCGCTGGTGCTATTGTACCGCAGTGGCCGCAGGCGACACATTTGTTCGTGTTGTCCGTCCGTCTGTCCGTTCTATTCTCATGAAAGCAATCTGTATCTGGAACGCCTCAAGCAAAGATCTACACCATACACTGTTCTGACTAGAGAGCAGAGCAGGCGTTCATTAAGCATGCTGTAACATCTGTGATTGTATTAATGACACTGCGGTGGACTAAAACAAGAAAGCGCGTGTTGTTGAACCCCAGCGTCGCCATGTTTCTCGCACGGTGAGAGTGAGAAACGTGATTCAAAGGTTCCAGAGAAAGGCGTCGGTGGGTCATCGCCCTTCATTAGCGAGATGTAGAAGTTAAAAGTGGAGACGAAACCGTCTGCTGCCGTCGGCCTCAAGTGTCCAATTGGCCCGCTGGTCTGATTTGACATGCACATGGAAAAGTGTTTGCACTGGCAGAGTGTCAGCGCTATGTTTTATTGATCATGAAGAATATCAAAATGTGTTCCGCTCGTACTGATCAACGCACATCCTCTGCTGGAGTCGTGTGCCTCTGCGTTCAGCGCGGCCGATGTATCGGCCTGCAGGCGGATCATGTGACATCCGCCGGCGACGGCGTCCGATCTTTGTCTGTTGCTTCTCTCTGGATGAACGATGAGTCGGTTATTTGTATATCTGTGAAAAAAGGCTTTTGAAGCAGATATTTTTCAAAAAGAAAATGTTTTTAATTTGAAAGAAGGTTATATTGTTTCATAAATGTGTATTGTTGATTGAATTTGTTCTCATTCAAAGGCCGTTTTATGAAACGCTGAACAAGTTCAGATGATATTTGTATTGTGAATGTCTTTGTTGATTTTATTTACTTATTTATATATTTTAAAAATAATCACATGATGCATATATACTGTTTGTCTATTCATGTACTTGGTCTGGTGTTATTATTGATTTGTATGATTGACGTATACTGTGGTATCTCTGCATCCTCGTGTGCCTGCTCAGGATGACATGATAAATATGGTTTCTGAGTTAATTGACACATTGTTTGGTTGAGCTGCTCAGAGTTCACGGAGTTATGAACCGGGGTCGTGAGAAGACATGGCTTTGCTGTAAAGGGTCACACATTCATATTGAAATCGATATGATTTACAGATACACAAGCAGACCAGACGGCGGAGAGACGGGGATAGAGAGGTGGACAGATGTAATCTTTCTGGCTTTATTGAGGATTAATAAAGACTATTATGCTTCAAGAACCCGGCCCGACCAACAAGAGCGACTAATTCTTTTGTCGGAGGAAGCAGAGAGCCGCAGTTATTCGCCTCAGGTCATGTTAATGCGGAAGGTCAGAGGTTATCTCCATCTCCTCATGGTAATTCAATCAAAAGCCTTCTGGTAGAGAGGAAAAACACACACCGACGCATGGACCCAGTCTCTCTCACTCACACTCACACACACACACACACACACACACACACACACACACACACACACACACACACACACACACACACACACACACACCGTCTGTGATTAATGTGTGACACGCTGCCGTCCCAGACTCTTTTTCATTACATTCTTCACCAGAGAACTGTGAAACAAAGGCCTGAGATTAAACAGCTCTCCTTCACATTGACTCATTAGTCTCTCGCTCTCTCTCTCTCCTGGTGATCAGTCTCTCCTCCGTGTCTCACTCATTCAGGGCAAGGTCATTTAAGAGTCAGAGCAGTGGGGGGGGAGGAGGAGGAGGAGGAGGAGGAAGGTTGTTAGAGGACCATCCTGCAGGGATGCCGTTCCAAACCCTTGTGATGATCGGCTACTCAGTGGATCTTTTTTCACTCGGATCAAGCTCCTCCAACAGAAACACGTGTATGTAGTGAACGTAACAGGAACAGTGTTTCCTGCTTGTTGCTTGCGTGTGATGTATGATTGCATTTGGCTTTCATCACCCTGAGTGTGTGAGAGCGAGAGCGAGTGTGTGTGTGTGTGTGTGTGTGTGTGTGTGTGTGTGTGTGTGTGTGTGTGTGTGTGTGTGACCCAGATCAGAACAGAGATGAGGTCTCTGCCTGAGACCAGCTCCACCAATTCACTTTGTAGCAAAGTGAATTCGACATCACCCTTTAAAAGAGAAGAGATGCAGAATGATGCAGAATCTGGCGTTCAGTCTTCAGTGGGAAAGGTTACAATCAACACATCAACATGGACTCTGACAATTATCATCATTTATCATCGTACAAAACATACAATGAATATGCTCTCCTCAAAGCCACCAGACTCCAGTCCACTTCAACAAACTCCACAGAAAGAGAATAAAACTCATCAACAGCTCTCTTTGTCTTTCCTGCTCCAACAATCAACAACTCTGGTTTAAGAGGTTGAAAGAGAGACTGAATCATAAAAGATCTAAAAAACATAAAGAAGTAATCACTGTAACAGTTTTACTTCTGACGGTGACACCCGACGCCAAAGGTCTTCAGAATGACACAAATATAGGTTTTCACAAAGTCTGCTGCTTCAGTGTTTTTAGATCTTTGTCCGGCAAGTTTATTTGTATAGCACATTTCAACAACAACAAGGTAATTCAAAGTGCTTCACATAAAACCATTAAAAGCATCAAAACACAAGGCAAAAGAAAAGGAGATTTAAAAACAATTAAGAACATTCATTGTTCAAAGAGTCAATATGTGCAGTGTTGACGAGGAGTTGCTCTCCCCGAACAATCGGAAAGGGGATTCATCAGAGGACATCGTAAAAACTGAGGCGGCAGACTTCGTGAAAATTAATATTTGTGTCATTCTCAAAACTTTTGGCCAATAAAGCAAGTTTTCCCGTGTGAGAGACAGAGAGAGAGACAGAGAGAGAGAGCGAGAGAGAGAGCGAGAGAGAGAGACAGAGAGAGAGAGAGACAGAGCGAGAGAGAGACAGAGAGAGAGAGCGAGAGAGAGAGCGAGAGAGAGAGACAGAGAGAGAGAGAGAGAGAGAGAGACAGAGAGAGAGAGAGACAGAGAGAGAGAGAGAGAGAGAGAGAGAGACAGAGAGACAGAGAGAGAGAGAGAGAGAGACAGAGAGAGAGAGAGAGAGACAGAGGAAAGAGATGAGACGAAGGCAGAGAGGAGAAGCTAAAAAACCCTCAAGTCTAAATGCTGAAGGCAAACCATTCATCTTTCCTCTCATATGCTCTTCTGGGCTTCAATCCCAGTCCTAGTGAGTGTGTGTGTGTGTGTGTGTGTGTGTGTGCGTGTGTGTGTGCGTGTGTGTGTGTCGGCATGTCCCCACATATGGAGAGCAGTCTGAATGATGAACACGATCTCCACTGCAGCAGAACAATGCTGTTTCTAAATAGGACATGAGAGGCATTCAGGCTACCCTCACACACTGTGTATGGGGGGGGGGGGGCGTGTGCAATGAGGCGTCTGCTGCAGGTGATAGCGTGCGCGTGTTTCTGCGTGGCTGCCGTGCATCCGTTAAGTGTCGTTCCCGGCGGTGTCCAGAGTGTTTTGCCACATCAATCAGATGCTTATTCGGAGAACACCGGGCGTCGCTCTCGATGTCGGGCAGCTGGCAGCGAGCAGCTGGGCGATGTCTGCTGCCCCCCCCCCCCCACCCGCCCCGGCATCACCTCTGCTCTGGGACCAACCCGGGCCTGCTCTCGTACACCTGCTAGCTACCGGCCTCTGGAGCTTTTCACACCTGGAACCACACGGCATCCCTGCACCTGTTTGGTGGCAGCCTACTGCACCGTGATACGCAGCGCACCTGTTAATTAGCTACGAACAACAGCCGCCCTGCATCCTGCTGTCGAACCCAAATCCATCATTAATAAAGAGGAAAGAAACGTAGCTGACAAACCTGTGTGTGCGTTTACCAGCGTGTCCAATATTCCACCAGCACTGAGGCTCTGTGTGTTTGTCATGTACTCCTGATTATTCTGATCTAAGTCGAGTAGTAGAAGTAAAGGGATTCCTTTCACACGACTTAAAGGGCAACACTGAATACCTTTACATGCACACTAACAACACACCATCACTCCTCGGACAGGAATGTACTCTTTGTGTTTCGTTTATCGTGTTTGTCGTGTTGCAACTGAATTCTGTGAAGGTTGTGCATCTCTGAGTTGCATAATGACAATAAATGATCCTTGAAATTAGGCCTCATTCCGAATGTACCGCTCTACGATTAAAGGTCTTTACACAGCGGGGGCCGTTACTGATTAACGGCACAACAACGCCTGTGACTATTGCGTGTCTCGGGCTTTTATTGTGGAAGGTAAGAACGAGTAGATCTGGTCTGCGGTCTTGATTGATCAACTTGATTGATCGGTCGATGCCTTTATTTGAGGTGCAAAAGCTCAAAAAGCTCAACATTGTTAAACAAAAAAGAGCTTTTTCGCCGCATATGTTTTGTGTTCAAGTATTCATGACAACAAAACAACAGTTCAAATACGTGCAATGAATTGCACCAAAACAATGCTTTATAGAGACGCACGGACTATTGTTAACGACCGCTCTGTGCGTTGAACATCTCAGGTCGGAAAGAGAAACACGTCGACATTCAAACACCAGGAACAGGGCGGACATGGTGTCAGACTTTCACGACACGATTATCGCGGCCAAAAGAATTCACGATAACGATGTCACCGCGATATCTAATATAAGATAAGATAAGATAATCCTTTATTAGTCCCTCAGTGGGGAAATTACAGGATTACAGCAGCATCGCTCACAAGTAATAGAATGAAGATAAAAAAACAAGTAGTATAAATACAGTAAACAGTAATAAAAATATGACAGTAAAGAAGAATACAAAATATATACCAGTATATACAGGCGGGGTAAAAATGTAAAATGTAAGATAATACTTAAACGTATTGGAATAATAATAATATATCTTTAACTTTGTTATAGTTTGTTTTGGCAATTACACTCAAAATAGGAGCGTAGGGAGGTGGACAGTCTGCACGTCAGCCAGACTGTTAGTGGAATATTCATTCGTCAGGTAAACAGCTTGGTATGAATATTGCGATGTATTGAGATTTATCACCTTTTTTCCACTGACAGTTATTATATCCCTTTTTTCTAAAGAGACAAAGGTTCATCTCACTTTAATCCTTTTTATTGCAGCAACACCGTCATTAAAGCATCATAAATGTTGCATCATGCATCTGACGAACCAAACTGTTTGTGATCCAGGCTTCAAAGTCCAAGCCCGCTGACTCGATCCACGATCGCACCACAACGACCTACTTCAATTAGCATTTGCAGCGTTAATAGTTTCCGGTGTTCCTACCTTTCCTCTTGGAGTCCCGTCTGACGCTGCTGGGCCGGACCGCTGGCTGTAGCTCTGTCTCTGTTGACATCCTCAGGCTCCAACTGGGCTCGGCTCGGCTCGGCTTGGCTCCGCTGGGCTCCTGAGGGGTCCCGGTTCACAGCGTCAGTGCCGGCTGTGCGTGCGTGGGCGCCGGGCGTGTGCGTGGAGGCGCCAGGTGTGTGCGTGGGCACACGGGCTCATGGGAGAGGGAGGGGCTTCAGCCCTGACACGACATCCCACACACACCCACAGAGAGCTGGAGAGAGAGAGAGAGAGAGAGAGAGAGGCAGAAAGAAAAGGTTTGGCTTGGGCTTGCGGTGGTGTTTACTCCCGGCAGAGTTCTGAGAAGGCGTGAGAATGAGCTGCTTTCTGATCGGGGGCCTTTGAGTAGACGGTGCCCATGGTAACAGACTGGCGAGAGCTGCTCTACACGTCCCGCTGCCCGTCAATCACGAGCCTCTGCAAGGACGCCGCGTAAAAAACAATCCCACCTCTTCAGAACACTTCCTTCTGCAAACATGCCGCACATATTCAAGCAGCTTCAAAAGCATGCTCAACGGTCATATTGACAAAAGTTTTTATTCCAAATGAGTTTGGATGATCTGGATGAGTCCCGGTCATCATTCCTGTCACTGAACTCGCTACGACAATGCTGGGGAAGGAGCGCGGTTCAGCCAGATCATCAAAAGAACACTCGGAGGTCAAAAAAACAAAACTTGAGTCCAACTGAAATGTCGGTTATGAATGATCCCTCATTTCCCAGGAGATCTGCTCACACCACACCAGTGAGCACAGCAGATCAAACGGTGGTCTAAACTGTGCTGGACGTTTACAAAAGATACTGGGTCCTGGGTCTGATCAGCTGTTTGTTGCGTTGTCTCACGTTTTCCATCATGTGTCCTCGTTTTCCAATCTAAATGACTTGGTGTCCCTCATGTTGTTATAACCGACAGCAGAGACGGCCCAAACTAATGAGACTTCTCTCTCCCAGCATCCGGTGCCTCCTTCGCCGCTGCTCTGTTCTGGAGTGTCGACTGGCAGCGACTCCCAAAAACACTCCAGATCCGCACTCTGACCCTGTCGTGAGAACGCATGAAAACACGCCCACTTACACACAAACGCAGACAAGCGCCTTCCCTCCACAGAGAGACGCTGAAGCGCAGGGACGGCAGGAGACAGCTGCAGGTCGACACGCTGCAGGACGACTCGGACTCGCTCTTCACCGCTCAGACGACCAGCCCTGACCTCTCGTGCCCTCTCCATCTCCATCTGACAGAGGGCCGACTCGAACAAAATGAAAAAGACCGGCGCTTCTTGGAGGAAGAGGGGAGATCCCCCCCCTCCTTCACGGTGTTTCCGTGTGAATAGGAGGCCCCCGTGAGCCTCGGGCGAGAACAGATGAACTGAGAGGCTTTTAATTTGCCGCGGATGGAACAGAACAGAGTC
>CM051694.1:27472050-27492696 GCA_028022725.1 Lycodopsis pacificus | reverse complement strand
ATGCTTTTTGTCCACCTGTTTAACAATATATGCAAACAAAAAAATCAATTACGTTGTATTATTTCAATCAGAATTCAATCATCTTTTCTTCTTGTGAAAGAAATATGAAGTGTGCTTACTTAAGCTAGTATCTGCCAATTTCAATCACTCATATCACAACATCCCATCCATCAATCTGCCACGTTCCTGTCGCTCCATCCTAAACCCAATGAAGTCCAATCAAACTAGCTGTGCACCGCTGAAGTATTCACTTAGACACAGAGCATGAAGACGACTTTAAATCTGCCGGATGCTCTTTGAATCCAAACCATTGTGCGAACCAGTCTGATAGATTTGGCATTTACCGAGCCCAAATGTTCCTGTGACACCTGAAGCAGCACACGGTCACCTGATGCTTCACATGGAGGAGGAGAGTTGTGATGCAGCTCACGAGGAGGAAGAACATCTGCGCGCTGTCGCTTATTTGACAGTCAGCTTTTTAAAAGGACAGATGAGCAAATCCTGCAGGAAAGGTCAAGTCTCTATCTTCTTCTGGGAGCATTCTCTAAAGACAAACCTGTGTTCTCAATGCTGAACTCACTCAAATCAGGCTGCTCTTGTGTTTGCACCTGTTGACCTTAGAACCTGTAAAACGCGATGGTTCTCCGGAGCCGTAAAGCAGAGAATCAGTTTGAAAGTGTGGCCTCGTGTGAGGCAGCTGTTTTTGTTTGTATGGACGTTCTATTCAAAATAACCGCCAACTGTTTGGATAATCGATTAACTGTTAAAGGAATTTTTCATGCAGAAATGTCCGAAAATGCCGTTTTATTTCGTACTGAAGAGAATGTTTTTTTTGGACTGACAAAGCAAGACATTTTAACACATCACCGTGGACTTTGACCAACATTTTTACATTATTTTCTGACATTTTGCAGACTTTATAAACTTTTAATGGAGAATATAATCGTCTGTTGCAGCCCTGCAGTAAGCTGGTATGGTTTTTTTCAAACCACTCTTTAATTGAATTTACAGAACAATTACTGTCTCGTGATATAAAACTAAATACATCGTGACATATTACCCAACACACCAACATGATACCAGTCTATACAAATCAACACTTCCATCCCAGCAGCTGGTTTTCCTTTATGCGCTCAAAGAGACAAACTGACAGTGGACGCCCACTTATTCCCAGCATGGGTCACACCTGGAAAGAAACCATGAAACATGCATTGAACAGGTGGAGTGGATGAGGATTCTAACGGGATGGTCGTGTTTCTGCTGGATAAGTAGACAATTGTTTGCCAACAGCGACAGGCTGAGCCACAAGAAGGTGATAAGCTGGAACATTATCAAAGCTCCTCGCTGGCAGGTTGCTTCTGGGGTCTTCTCTCCACTCGCAGCTTAATGCAGCTCTAAGCTACTTAAGGCTTACATGAAATAAACGGTACAGCTGTATCTTATTTTCTGTAAATACTTGTCTAATAAACACGTCCTTACTAGCGCTAAAGCTCCACATTTACAGCTCCACCTCCAGCACAAAGCCACGCTAACTGTCTCCGGGCTTGAGCTGAACATTCAGTGAGGACCGACTCATTTCATCCGTGTTCCTAATGTGTGTTCATGTGTCTGCGGGTCAAATCCTCTCACACTGCTGCCGGTGAACATTTAAAAGTGGGGGAGATAAAAAAAAAAATAAAAAAAATACTACAACTGGAGGGATGTAAAGCGCGTTGGGTCGTTGATTGATAACATTATATAGAAATGTATGTAGAAGCTGCAGCAGTGAGTCATTCCTGAGCTGATTAAGAAGATGCTGCAGCTGGTCGAGTGCTGTTCCTCAAAAAACCTGAGGAATGAATTCCAGAAGAAGAAAGGTTGACCTGTGGTGACCTGAGGTGACCTGAGGTAGTGAATCCATGCAGATAAATGGGACTCTCATCTTTGTGTGTCATTCTCTCCATCTGCATGGCTCAACACTAACTTTTAAAAGTCCAATAATTAGTTGCCAATTTCTGAAAACCGTTGCCAATGGACCCCTGATTTGGATTTCCATAAAAAGTGTAGAAGTGCTGATCGAGGTGCAAGAAAGAATTCATTGATTAGCGAGAGAAAAAGAGGATTAGCAAAGAAAAGAATTGCTTCGTCCCGTGATTGCTGCTGTTTCCTCTCTTTACTTGTGAGAGTTCTCAGCATCTACTGCAGTCAAAGGGAGCCACACTTTAGTTTTCACTGATTCAGAACCGGGTCCCGTTCAGAACCAGGTTTCGGGGGAGACATCCCTCCTTGTGCCTTCAGGTACAGTCATGACAATGAGTAGTAGCTGAAGGAGTGAAACACAGTAGAAATGACAATCATTGCTGACATTATATTCTCTCCAGTGAGTGTTTAACATCAGGCCTGTTTGTTCATGCTCTCGCTCTCTGTGTGTGTGTGTGTGTGTGTAACGTGCACAGTGGGAGGTAGTGTGATGGGCAAAGAGAGTAGCAGTGTGTGTCCAACACTAACACCGGTGTGTGTGTGTGCGTTGTTACGCGTGGAGGATTACGGGCCGAGGCCGAGCGGTGAAACGGCCACTCGCTCCATCGACGTTGAGAAGCTTCCGTTATTACTCTTCAGCCTCTGGGCTTCCTCTCTTTTATGCCTCGGGTTATTTTCCTCTCATGACTAATTTGTTTGTGTAATAAGTCCGTTTGCTTTTGTTTTGGGTCGGTATCTATAATGCAGCTCCACCTGAAAGGTTCTGTTACAGGTCTGAGCGCAGTGAGCTGAAACTGAAGCCTCACAGGTTTTTAATGCTGCATGAAAGAACAAATCCAATTTTGATCTTTTTTTATCTTTCCACCTTAATTGAAACTTAACTTGGTTTATGGGTAGAGCCGGTTTCATGACCCATGAAATCACATAAAAACTCCAATCTGTGATCACAAAAGTGCTCGGGTGCAACAACTTGAGCGCTGAGAGCCGAAGCACACGACTTTGTAGATGAGCGAGTGAGTGTGGCTGAACCGGGTCAGCAGCACCTCGTCTTCAGAAGCCAAGACAGACTGAGGAGACCACTGCAGGAGCTAATGACGGATTGAATTGAGGCTAATCTTTACAAACAGAGAGAGCGAGGGAGAGACAAAGGGGGACGATCCTGGGACGGTTTAAAAATTCATGAGTGAGCGGCGACAGGAAAAGCACAGATGGAGAGAAAAGCAACAGAGACAAAGAGAGGAAGAAGAAGAGGGGGAGAAATATAAAGAGGAAATCCTCAGAGGAGAACATCCTTCCACTCCTGTCTCCGTCTTTTTCTTTCTCTAACTTTGTTGTTCCACAGGGAGGAGTATAACAAACCTGAGAGCCCACTCCCTCCCTCCCTCCCTCCCTCCCTCCCTCCTCCGTGCCGTACATGCATTCATTATCTATTGTATTCCTTGAATGAAGAATATGGTACAAAACCAGGCCGCTCCGCTCCTTTGTACATGGCTGGATGAAAGGCGGAGAACACAAATTAAAATGTAATTTATGATGCTTTGTTTGCCCCGTTTGCACCCAAAATGTCACAAGGAGCGTGCGATACTGCTTTGGGTGAGGGGGGGGGGGGGGGATTTGACTTCTGGGGAAATGAGAATGTAAAGAGTTCAGTTAATTGAAGTGTTAATGTGCTGTGACTCCTGTGTGTGTGTGTGTGTGTGTGTGTGTGTGTGTGTTCTGCTCCAAAGTGCTTTTGTTTTGCCGTGAAAAACTCATTAACAAAGTGAACACCTTTGCGATTTCACCCACAAAGTGGTGCTCGCCAGAGAGAGAGAGAGAGAGAGAGAGAGAGAGCGAGAGAGCGAGAGAGCGAGAGAGAGAAAAGAGCGGGAGGACCAGACGGCAGCACGTCAGAGAAAATTGAGGGAAAATGTGATAATGATGATGTGAAATAACAACGGTGATGTAAATGTGTGAGCAGAAAAACGGATGAACTCAAGAGTCTCAGTTCCATAATCAACATCCCATCTGAGAGAGAGAGAGAGAGAGAGAGAGAGAGAGAGAGAGACAGAGACAGAGACAGAGAGACAGAGAGACAGAGAGAGAGGGGGGGGGGTGTGTACAGCTGAGACAGTACAGGAACAGGGCAGAGATGGAGAACCGAAGACAGAGATTGAGGAACAAACAGAGAGAGGACACTGCGAGGGTAAAGACGTGGAGGGGCGATGAAGAGCAGCGATGAAGAGCAGCGAGGAGAGCTGCAGAGAGGCGCGACGTGAACGAAGAACATAAAGCACTTACCACGCTTCAGTCATTTGCAGTCTGGTCGTTAAAAACTGCACGTAGCCAGTTACTCTGTGATCTATTGCGACTGTGGAAATACGTTTGTGAGGTTTGTGAAGATCATCCGAAAGGCCTTGTGGTCCATCATGGACTCCAAATCCAACTTATCTAATACCTGCCCACGCTCTTCTGGTTGTCACCGGCCGGTGACTTGCGGTTCTGCGGAGAGAAGCCGAAGTGTCTTAAAACCTGCATTCTCTCTAGTGTCCACCAGGGGGCGACTCCTCTGGTTGTATAGAAGTCTATAGAAAATGACTCTACTTCTCTCTTGATTTATTCCCTCAGTAAACATTGTAAACATGAGTTCATGTCTCAATCTCTAGTTTCAAGTCTTCTTCAATACAGCATGATGTTCATTTAGTACATGATGGTCCATTTAGAGTCACACAGACCATGAAGCAGGGGATGCTTTAGGGCGGGGCTTACTGTGATTGACAGGTCGCTGCCGCTAGCAGAGCCGTACACGGCGTCTCTACGTTACTCCTCCGCATTCCAAATATGGTGACTTCTGTTCATCGAGTGCAAAAAAAACACATGGCGACGGCAGTAATCCAAGATGGCGACAGTTTACAATGTTTACTGAGGTAATAAATCAAGAGAGAAGTAGAGTCATTTTCTCATAGACTTCTATACAACCAGACTTCTCTTTGCATCTGAATGAAAGTTTTAAGACACTTCCGCATCGGCTCCACTCGGCAGAACCGGAGATTGCCGCCTGATATCTACATACGGAGCTAGCCACCATGTTTCCACAGTAGCATCGAGCAGCCACTATAACATCTGCAAGATGAACTCACTCCACGAAGCATTTCCTTCTGCTCATCTGCTCATTCACAGCGCAGCCGAAAGACGAGAAGTCGGGCCTGCAAAAGCAACGGCAAACCCACGCAGACGTCTTTTTTTGCGGTCAACAGTAAGGGCAGCGGAAAGCGTGCGCGGGCGTGTGTGTGTGCGTGCGCGGGTGTGTGTGTGTGTGTGTGTGCGTGCGCGGGCGTGTGTGTGTGTGTGTGCGTGCACAATGCTGTTGTGTCTGATGCTAATCCCAGCAGTGTGGACAGATTGCGAGTGCTTTAAAAAGATTACAGATTACGGACTGCAGAGGCAGATTAGCTGGCAGCTCGATCTGCACCTCTGGATGGACTGCTCTGCTCTCTCACTGCCCCGTGTGTGTGTGTGTGTGTGTGTGTGTGTGTGTGTGTGTGTGTGTGTGTGTGTGTGTGTGCTTGTTGGTATTTGAGAAGTAATCGTGATTGGTGGTAATGGTAGTTCTTTGTCTTTAGGTGTGTGTGTGTGTGTGTGTGTGTCTGTGTGATGGATGCTGATTCTCACAGAACCACAAACACACATCCCATTCCCCTCACAGTGAATAAAGGCCAGGAAATAGGGTACATATACACACGTACTCCCAGTGGGCTATAATGATATTCTCCATGCCAATTATATCTGAGAGAATGTCTCACACACACACACACACACACACACACAAAGAGGATGTGGATCAATGGGACGGGCAGCCAGCCAAGAGACAGTCAATTCTCCCGCTTCCCTCCCTCTGTAACGGTGGAACCCCCGACCAGAACAAAATACCAACATCTAACATGTTACAACCTGATTAAAATACTTCAGCAAATACTTCAGCAGGAATACATGTCCCTGTGATTCCTTCTGTTCTTGTCTTTCTATTACTGTTGCATCATAATTCTACCTTTGACATAGATAGACAATGAAGAAGAGTAGAGCGCGTTGTAGCATCTGTAGCTCACACTGAGGAGAAGATAACCGGTTCTATCCCCTACAGAGGTGAGGGGAGGACAGGTAGCACATGCTCTGAGGAGGGAAAGTGCTCACTTGTGTCATTTTTCCTTTAGAAAACCCGATTGATTGCATGTTTTGATGATTTTCATGAATGATGGGGGAGGACAGCTGAGTGGGAAAGTCAAACAGGAAGTGGATTCAGGAAGTGGGGGGGGGGTGTAGCTGACCAAGACCAAAAAAAGCCACGTCTTCCTAAGTAGGCAGAAATGTGAATGTTATTGCAGAAACAACAGGTTATGGGAGGAGTTCCACCAATTGGGACCTGTTATTGGGAGGGTTTGGTTGTTGCGCCTGTAATTGGCGGGTGTTGTTCCTTGGTCCTGTGTGTGGAACTGGACCCGGTTGGGGTCAGATATTTGGGGTTTCTAGAGGGCCACTACACTCCGATGTGCTCAGTGGACACCATTGTGCTGTGATTCAAACTTCACAGAGGTAAACAAAGGCCTGAAGCTTGACGTAATTCCTTGCAGGTTATTTGACAGCAGACGTTTACATGGCGTCAGAAGGCTTTCTCTCAGATATCACAGGTACAGCGCGTCTCCAACTCCCAGAGTTACAAGCTTACATTTGCAACGAAAAAAAAAAGCTGTTCAAAGCTTTCGGAGCCGGAACAGTAAGCTTCCAGGTTCCAACCATTTCCTGGTGTCGGGACCACGCAGCCTGAAAGAGCTGCTTTCTGCTTTAAGATTTAGTCATTCCAACAGCTTTGTGGACCGTTACACAGCACGGACACGGGACCCACTGCAGAGGGAAACATAAATTGCAAGAGGGAGGCTGGAGAAAAGAAAAGACTGTAGACGGAGCAGATGGAGGCGAGTGCTGAAAGAGGGAGAAAGGGAGCCTTCAACGGGGTTTTCTTTGAGAGTTTCTGCACAATACTCTGGGTTACTATGGCGCCCTGGAGTCGCCTGCTGGGCCCTTACAGCAGAAATAAGAGGTCTGTTTGCCAGTGTGTGTGTGTGTGTGTGGGGGGGGGTAAGACCTTCACCTAGGTTACAGTAGCAGCACTACTATCTAACAAACTAGAAGTCAAATGTTCTGCATTCAAATGTCTGTTTACAGCTTAAAGGAGCACAATGTACTTACAGTAATCATCATTATGAAGGGGGGTCCCTGTATGAGGACATATGAAAAATATACAATAGAATAAACAAACAAAGTATGTTAAAATAAGTGTCGTGAGTGAAGAGTTGTGCAGGGATATGAAAATGACAAGTGGTCTATAGTTTAACCTGTGGACATGCATCATATTACAACCTGAGTCAGCTGAGTAACAACAAGTAACAACGTAACAAAAATCTGTTGTCAAAATGCAGCGTTTCCATCTGACATGCAGTACAATTCATCTTAAACACTCAAGTACACGGACAGCAGCTCAGAGTAAAGCACGTTATAGAGTAAAGGTACATCTGTGACTAAACCCTGAACGCGTTCTCACTGAGTAGAGATTATATTGAGTCCCGTTACAGACAGGACGCATTCACACACCAGCTACAAGTACACCTGCTCCATGGAGAGAGATGATGCAGGCTGTGTGCAGACGGGGGGGGGGGGGGGTCTCTGCAGAGCACACCGCCAGCTTCATGATTAATGCGGCTTTTAGCTGCAGCGGAGGGAGCCCGGGCCCCCTCAAAGACCGGGTCGCCCATTCAACTCTCCTTCTCCATCAAACCCGAACCCGGTGACTGAGAACCAGACACACGCCACTGGCTGCAATTTTTGTTTTTTTTATTTAACGCTTCTTTTTTTTTTTTTTTTTACACCGTATAACGCGCGTTTTTCACTTCACTCCCTACATCGCGAGGCAACGCTCCTCCAAAGTGGACTACCAACCGCCGCGCGCATCGAGGGACATGCATTCATTGAAGCACGCGGAAGGTAGAAAGACTCAAGAACGGGAAACAAAGTAGCCGAAATAAAGAGCCGCGTGTGTGTGCGTGTGTATGTGTGTGTGCGTGCGTGCGTGTGGCCATGTACACTTCTAATAAACTTCTGAATAGGTGTATCAGAAACTAATGTAAGTGGAAGTATAATTAGGTTAAGTCACCATTGAGCCCCCCCCCCCCTCCCGGGCAGAGGAGCAAGCAGACACGCACGCGCCAAACAACGGGACGCACGTTACAGTGCACGTTAAAAGACATTTCTATGACTTCATGGAACAAAAATTATGAATAATCTGGAGTCTCTAATAGAAGCGCGCTAAATAACACAACTGCACGCGGGGAGGGGGTGGGACACGGATGCCGAAATGCAGCAAACCTCCCGCCACACAGACCCTGACCACTATGCTTTCAGTGAGGGGGGGGGGGGGGGGTCACACACACTCACTCACGCCCGCACACTAAAATCCCGATGCGCCAGCAGCAGCAACACTAATTCATTGCAGTGATATGAGCAGAGCACACTGAATCCACAGGCTCCTCTTATGTGCAAAAAACACATCCAAACACTTTGTGGACCCCCAAACCCCCCCCCACACACTGTGCACGGGACCGGGACGAGGTGTGTGCACACTGTTCTGCACTGGCGCACTTACCTTTGCACTACAGCGAAAATGAGCACAGTTAGTTCCCATTTTAGTGAGAGAAAAAAAAAAGCTTTAGAATCCGTTCATTCCCGTGTATCTCCTCCTGGCTGCTCCAGACATCCACCGCGTGTTTCTGCAGGGAGAGTAATCCACTGTTCCATCCCGGGGAGAGCGCTTTGCGAGCTCCGTTACATCTTTCTCCACAATCCCCTCAAAACTATGCCAGGCTTCTTTCAGCGCGGTTTTTTTTTCTCTCTCTCTCTCCTCTGCCCCCTCTTCTCCTCTCCCTCTCTCTCTCCCTCTCTGAGGTTGCCTGGTTACCTCTTTCTGTAGGCTGGTTCAGACCGCCGGCCGGCAGCCAATCAGGATGCCGGGTTCAGTTTAACCCCTCTGCTGCCAAACTGCCCTGATTTCCAGCTTTCAAGGAGTGGGAGTGGGTTGGAAGGGGGGGGATTTAGAAAATGTATATTAACAAAACTATAATGAGCAGGAAAAGATGAAAGGAGAGAGACAGGAGGAGGGGGTGATGGGGGATTTGGGTTTGAAATTAAAAGTTGCGAAAGAAATGTCATCAGACTTGTGCTTCACTGATTGTTGCAGTTTAGCAATGCTTTCGCACTCTCAAGACACTCATTATTCACGTGAGTCGTTAAGCACGTGAGTCGTTAGGCACTCATTATTCACGTGAGTCGTTAAGCATGTGAGTCATTACGCACTCGCTAGTCACGTGAGTCGTTACGCCCTCGCTAGTCACGCGAGTCGTTACGCACTCGCTAGTCACGCGAGTCGTTACGCACTCGCTAGTCACGCGAGTCGTTACACACTCGCTAGGCACGTGAGTCGTTACACACTCGCTAGTCACGTGAGTCGTTACACACTCGCTAGTCACGTGAGTTGTTAGGCGCACATACTAGTCAGCAGAAACATTACAAACTCGCTAGTCATGCGAGTCATTACACACTCGCTAGTCACGTGAGTCGTCAGGCACTTGTTAGGCACTCGCTAGTCACCTAAGTCATTATGCACTCGCTAGTCAACAGAGTCGTTCGACACTCGCTAGTCACCCGAGTTGTCAGACACTCGCTAGTATTGTGAGTCGTCAGACACTCGCTAGTCTTGTGAGTCGTCAGACACTCGCTAGTCTTGTGAGTCGTCAGACACTCGCTAGTCTTGTGAGTCGTCAGACACTCGCTAGTCTTGTGAGTCGTTAGACACTCGCTAGTCTTGTGAGTCGTTAGACACTCGCCAGTCTTGTGAGTCGTTAGACACTCGCCAGTCTTGTGAGTCGTTAGACACTCGCCAGTCTTGTGAGTCGTTAGACACTCGCTAGTCTTGTGAGTCGTTAGACACTCGCTAGTCTTGTGAGCCGTTAGACACTCGCCAGTCACCTGAGCCGTTAGGCACTCGTTAGACACGCTGCACACTGCTAGGCACCCGCTAGTCACGAGTCCTTAAGCACTCGCTAGTCACGTGAGCCGTTAGGCACTTAAGTCATTATTCAGATGCGTTTACGTCAAACGTGATCTTTCCTAAACCCTAACTAGGAGGCTTGGATGAATAAACCAAACTTCTTGTGAACACTGACGTTCGTATTGAAGTCACTATGTGACGAGTTGAAACTGACAGAAAGGAGCGTCATAGTTTGAAGCGTAGGGCCTCTGACCAAGCGTTGGCAGTTGACGTGGTTAGCAATGGGAATGTGTTGAGGTTGTTAAAGTTCAGTCATCACACACACACACACTCTTTCTACACACACATAGTAATGCTGACAAAAAACATGCTGACTGAGTCATGAATGCACGCAAGCAGAGATCACGCTGCAGCCTTCACCCAGTCATTCAGCACAGACTACCGGTTGGTTAACCAGCCTCGTTTAGGTCACGCAGCCTTAATCGTGTGTGTGTGTGTGTGTGTGTGTGTGTGTGTGTGTGTGTGTGTGTGTGTGTGTGTGTGTGTGTGTGTGTCATGGACTTGGCAAACTCACCATTTACTTTGAGAGTGGGCGCACGCTTACTGTAAGAAACTGTTTTGAAAAGAAAATTGCCCGAAAGACAGAAAATAGGACTTCCTTCCTGTTGATATTAATTTTGTTTGTTAGAGTAAGACTAAAAAAAGCTTTGATCTAAGAGGATAATGCTGACCTCACTGAACTATAGCATTTTGCCGTTTTATGCTTTTCCTCTAATCTTCCTAAAGCCGTCACCTTGTGCAGCTTTCCCCCTTTAATCCACACCTCCTTTCACTTTTCTGCCCCTCCTCCTCCCTTTGCTTCAGATCATCCTCTTCTCCAGATGTGGTGTCAGGGGTTTTGGGAGCCTCAGCGTGGACACGATTCCTCTGATCTCTGCAAAGACTGAAGCTGCTCAGCAGTCTTCCAGCTAAACCTCCTCTCCCACACCCAAGTAACGCTTAGTTTGGTTCTAAAGTTGGTCGAGACAGGAAGCAGCTGAATCTAGTTATATATTGTATATTTGCTGCCATCAGGGTTAAAAGGGAAGGTTTATTGAACAATATATATGTGCCAAAATAAACATACAAAAGCCTTATTCTGACTTTAAAATGAGTTAAAGTTACTGTGAGGAACTTCTAACAGGTTATGAAATGGTCTCAATTTCAAAGTGATGCCTCTATGACCTCCATAAGTAAACATCAGCAAGAAGTTTGGATATTTCTATAGTTATTCTCAACCGGGTCGGATTCCATGGAAAATCAGATGAAATCATGCAGGTCCACCAGAAACTCCTTCAGCTCGGACTCCAGCAGAGACCGGTCCACCGTGGACAGACCCATCCTCCAGCAGAGACCGGTCCACCGTGGACAGACCCATCCTCCAGCAGAGACCGGTCCACCGTGGACAGACCCAGATCCTCCAGCAGAGACCGGTCTACCGTGGACAGACCCAGATCCTCCAGCAGAGACCGGTCCACCGTGGACAGACCCAGATCCTCCAGCAGAGACCGGTCCACCGTGGACAGACCCATCCTCCAGCAGAGGCCGGTCCACTGTGGACAGACCCAGATCTTCCATCAGAGACCGGTCCACCGTGGACAGACCCATCCTCCAGCAGAGACCGGTCCACCGTGGACAGACCCATCCTCCAGCAGAGGCCGGTCCACTGTGGACAGACCCAGATCTTCCATCAGAGACCGGTCCACCGTGGACAGGCCCAGATCCGGCTTCACCTGCAGCCTTGGACCTGCAGTCGGAGCTCCGGAAGGAGGAGGAGAGCTTCTCCTCTCTGGGAGCCGACACCGACACCACGCTGCTGGAGACCCAGGACATATTGCTGGACCCGCTGGAAGGAAGGGAGGCACGGGAGAACCAGAACCAGGACTGAGAGGGGCAGATTGTCAGACCCTGCTGCAGTAAAGTGAGAGGTTTTCTAAAGGGAGTCTGGTGCTCAGGTAAATCAACAGAAAATGAAAGTTCCTTATTGTCTCTCTACGTTAAGATTATAACTTTGACCAACTAACATTAGCCTCCCAATGAAACACGCAGCACCCTCATTCATCTCAATGATGCCGCTGGCTCGGCCCAGACCCTCCACACACTCCTGCAGACCAGGCTCTTCTTCTGCTGCAACACTCTGACTCAAACCTGTTTTCCTGTCGTTGTCATCTTCTTCTTTTTGTGTCTTGCGGTGTGTGGGAGATTGTGTTGTTGGGTTTTATATGATGACGTTTTAAGAGTTTGAATTTCAATCAATTTAAAGTCATAGAAAAATAAAGCAAAACGTCGCTTTGGCCGATTAATTCTATCACCTGTTCATCAAACGATTGTCACCGTGATAAATATCCAGAGCTGTTGAATCTTTCCTCGTAGAATTATACAACATAATAAAACAGAATAGAGTCCACCGGCAGGATGTTTGTAGGGATATTTAAGCTCGACATATCCATGTCATCCTAAATGTAAATCTATTCCTATGTATTAAAAACCTTCTCCGTCTCATCAACCTCACGTATCAGAAACGTCTCTCCGCCTCATCACATCATCTTCTCCTTCCCGGCTCTGTTTTCCTCTCTAAGTATAGCTGTAGTTTACCTTCTCCATCGGTGCAGAGCGTCCTGTCTGTCTGCCTCCCACACTTCAGTATCTCTGCCATATCTCCCTCCCTCAGTATCTGCCTACACTCACCTTCCTCCTCTCGCACAGTCTCCGTCTGTCAGTCTCAGCTTGGCTGAGCAGATAACTCCTGGATGCTCATGTGGGCAAGCTTTCTGTCTTTCCTCTCACGAATATACGTCACATAGAAACACAGCTGACCTTACAGACTGTCGAGGATCCATGGGCATGTCCAGACGGGTTGAGAACGTGGAAGCTCAGCGCTCTCTTATTGTTCACACAAAGCATCGTTTCACAGGATTAGGATTACTCGAATACAAATATGGAGAGGAAGGGACAGAACGGAACAAAGAAAAGGGATGGAAGACGAGAGGAAAAACAGAAAAGGAGAAAGAATAGAAATGTATGCGTATTATCAGCACAACGGGTCAAACTCGTTAAAGGCAACAAAGGCAGCTCTCTAATTGGCTGAGCACAGTATAGTGTCAGTACAGTACGGAGCTCATCACTGGACAGACAGTGAGCCCGATGAAAACCTGAAGTAGCATGTAGCATGATGGTCATAGGTCAAACTTTCAAAGGAATCCTTCACCCACAAAATGCCCGATGGTATATCAGTTACTAGCTCTGTGTTACCTTGAATTGTTAAAGAGAACTTTTTCTCTCATGCCTCCACGGCCAACGAAGAATCAAAAAACAGAGAAAAGCCTTGAATTAAATTAAAGTAAACAAGTTTAGGAAACCACACAAATAGTTGACCAACTCTCACAGAACTCGTGCAGAATAATCCTCACATTACTTCCCAAACACGTGCATCTTTGCTTAAAACGTACTATTTTCCACTTCATGCGAGTCCAACATGTCTCACTTACAATCTCCCATACTGCTGATGTAGCTCGACGAACACCAGGCTGCCCCCCCCCCCCCAGACAACATATCCCAGCATCACCAGCTATCAAAGCACTGATGTATCAGGATACATCCAGTGCCTGACAGATGTGAAGAGTAGATGAGAGCTGAAAATGTGCAAACACATGGAGAGGAGTTCTGACGATGTGACAGACGTTCTTATTGTATATTCTCAGATGTAAATAAAGTGTAAAAGAGACAGAAAAGGAGACGCTCCTCAGCGCGATGACGACTTAAATCTAGGCGACAGGTTGACTTGTGGGTGTTTGGTTAAGATAGAAGGGAGGTGGAGCTGTGTGTGTGTGTGTGTGTGTGTGTGTGTGTGTGTGTGTGTGTGTGTGTGTGTGTGTGTGTGAACCCGCAGGGGGTTAGATATAAAGACGTACTCGGTTGAAGTGTCACACATGTTTAGGCTTTCTTCAGGATGTGTAACTTTGAGGGCTTTTGCCTGCGGGAGGATCCATCATATTCCATCATATTTCATTTGCACGTCTGCTGCATATGCAGACACGGGACCAGAGGTAAAGGGTGAACGTAGTCCCACCTCTGTGAGCATCGCTGCCAGTCAGAGCTCCATCAGCCCCGATGCCCCCCCGCACACACGTCACCGATGCACCGGCACGTCCTTTTAAAGAATGGCTCTTGTGATGGTTTAACAGTGATCAGTAACAGTAAGCAGGGCGGCTTTATTATTATCAATTTTTCCACTAAACAGAACCTCTTGTTCTCGTATTTTGCACCGGTGTCGTTCTCTTGGCTGTCTGATTCATGTTTTAATTGCATTTAACCCTCTGAACACCAAGGAGCATCGGTGCAGTATGACACAGTTACCACGCAATCAACCACAACAACAACAACTCAAGTTGAATTTCTTTGATCATTTCTTTTACAAAAATGTGCAAACAACGGAATCTATATATCCAACATTTTTACAAGTTGCCAAAATGAGTTTCTGGCCGTGATAAACGGTGTAGTTTTGACAATTGTTTAAAGAAATAGTCGTGCCAGCGTTTGATCAAAGATTACAAGAGTAGAATAACAAAAAACAATAGAACACAAATATAAACACATGTGAATAATAGAGTAACAATTATCAATTTAAAATACCGACACCAGCGCCAAATATGAACAGAAATAGAAAAGTGATATTGAGAGTAGTATTAAAGTTATATTGCACATAGTAAAATGAAAATAATATTGCACATGATATTGACTTGCAACATTGCACATGATGTGGTGATCATTGTTGCTAGAGTCCAATGTTCCAGCTGTCCTTCCTTCAGAAGGGGGAGGAGTTACATAGTTTGATGGCCGCTGGTAGAGAAGACTTCCTGTGGTGGTCTGCGGTTCACCTCGGTGGTCTCAGGCGCCGGCTGTCCTTTTAGAATGAGTTTCTTTTGGCCTTGTTGCTGAAATATTTGATATAAATTAAACTTATTGATCCCAAATCAGTGGTTCTCGCACTCTTAGCGAGTTGTGGTGCGGCACCGACGTGTTTTTGACAGAGAAAGACGATCGTCTGTTAGTTTAACAAGACGAGTAAACAATCATGCGAACACATTAATCCAAAGTTATTCCCAAGAATCCTGTGAATGTGTACATGCTTCATAATGGGAACATCACTTGTGTCTGAGCAGTAATTAAAGGAGGTTATCAGCAGGAGAAACATGAAGAGGGTCTTACTGGAGGGGACAGGAGGCAGCGGTGATAACATGAGCAACAACTGCTCTTAAAGGAACCGAGGCTCCAGCTTTGCTTTACTAATCGAGGCATTTATGAATGTGTACTTGTGCAGCACTGAGGTGGAATAATCTGCAGCTTGATTAAACAATGAAGGCAAAAGACTCAAAAATTAAACATGTAATCTTACAGAAGGAGACGTGTGCGCCTCAGCAAGCATTACATGAAGTGATTCAAAATGAACAAGTGAAATGATGTTTGTCGGTCCCTCAGGACAAACAGTCCCCTGCAGAGTGGAGGACAGACTCTGCAAACATCTCTTCTGATTGGACTGATGAGGAGACCGCAACCTTCCTCAAGGTACCACAGGAAGAACTAAACTAAATGACATATTTCACGTTTTCAACAGGTCTCTTCACTGTTAAGAAACAGCTGTTCGGCTCATTATCCCCAAACTCATACTAGTCACACAACAGTATAGCGACTACAAACACAGATTCATCAAAACCTTTGCTCTAAAGGTGCACGAAGGCTTGACTACTGAGAGGGATTTCTAAATGATCATTCTGTGGCGTCTTGAAGAGAACTTTCCCAAGAACACAAACAACATTTTAGATATGACGTCACATGACACGTCATAGGACAGAAGAAGCCTGCAATGAAACTAAAGCCACGAGCAGGAGTGCAATCGTGCAACAGGACCGCATACACGTCAATTGTGTACTTCCACTACTGCACCCAATCATTTCATAAATGATCAATACAGACATGAATCGTCGTGTGCCTCTCTAAGCAACAGTGACATGCAACTGAAATGCCTTCAGTCACGTCTCAAGGGAACCGGATCTTCTCCCACATTACCGTCGCAGTTAAACAACAGAAAACCAACAGAACTACTTATGTTTACTAGAAAACATCATGGTTTGTCTTAAAATAACATCATTTAAGTTACCGATGTTAATTAAAATGACACGTTTACTTTTGGCTTCACACAGAACCTACTATTATTAGAAACTGATTTTCATGTTTCCCTCAAATTGTAACTGACAATGCAGCTTTGTGGTACAGGAACATCCTTTTTGATTTTTGGGAGACCAGGCTGAGCTCCACACCATTTCCTCCAGCGTCTACATCAGGGGTGTCAAACATACGGCCCGCGGGCCGGATCCGGCCCGCCACGTCATTTTATGTGGCCCGCGAATCCCCCAGCAAAAAAAAAAAAAAAAAAAAAAAAAATTGTTTTTTTATTTAAATTTTTTTTTTTTTTTTACAAAAATTAAACGTCAGATGTGAAAATAAAAATATCCCCATGGTTGAAATTATGAGATGAGCCATTTGCGCCGCCGGTCTCGCCGTGGGCTATTTTGTGTTCATTCGCACTGGACACGCCGGAGAGGGGGCGTGGCTTGGTAGGTGTTGAGGAAGTCACAGATATCCCGGGAAACTAAACTAAATATGTTAGGAGTAGTTACATTTACACCGTCTTACATTTACAACCGGCCCTTTGAGGGCGACCGTGATGCTGATGTGGCCCCAGAGTGAAAATGAGTTTGACACCCCTGCTCTACATGCTATTAAAGCTTTGCTCAGACCGAGTGTTACGATGCTCGCAGAGAGCACACGTATCCACGGAGAAACATCTCAAGTGTAAATCAGAGGATGCGCTGCACACTTTATTCCTGCTGAAGAACCCTCTGCTCCGCTGGACTGAGGACTTATGATACTGACCCTGCTCAACCTCAGGTCAACTCTGTGAATCGCTCAACGAGAGGGGCTATGGGAGAGAGGTGTGTGTTGTGTTGCATGGGAGGAGAAGGGGGGGGAGGGGGTTAGGGGGGAGGAAAAGAGGGCCGAGGAGGTGGATCAAGTCAGTGCATTCTCAAATCGTGTAAATGATGCAGGACGCGCCGTTTCTCGTGGGCGTTCTCTTCATTCATTTTTAAGGGGTTGGGCTTCACCGTACAGCCGGAGATGTGCAGGTGAAGGAGCAGCAGGGACGCCTTCAATGTGACGAACTCACCTCTTCTAGGTGAGGTCGCGGGAAAGCAAGCAAGATAATGACTCGCTGCTAATTGTTTTCTGATTGCTGGAGTTAATCAAAATGTTATAATCCACTTGAAAGCAGTTGTTGGTGTTGACCTGAACTCTCTCTCTCTCGTGTTCACCACAGACCTTATTTCAGGCACCTAAACAAAAACCCATGAAACAAACTCATCGACTCCGAGAGGAGGGAACCAGAAGAGTAAACATGCTGACTCATGTCTGAGTTTTAGGGCTCTATTACTGTCACAGTCTGTTGTTCATCACATGTTTCATGTCTATAAACCCAGAATGAGCCAAATCACAGGAACAACAGATGAGTTGAGTTTGTTATTTTGAGCGGCTCTGGTCCTCTGTTTGCTTTCTGAGGCTCCACAATGCAGCTAACTGCATTACATCAGTTCATACGGTCAGACGCACTGTTGATGAAACCCTCTCACCTCAACCTTAACTCTCAGCGTGTGCGTGTTTGAGCGAGAGAGTGTGTGTGTGTGTGTGTGTGTGTGTGTGTGTGAGAGAGAGGGCTGCCTGGGGCTCATTGCTCATCTCAGTGGGTATAAATAGAAAAATAGAAAGCCAGGAATATAAGAGCATCACAGTGTGTCTGTGGGGCGTCTGTGGGGCAGAGAGAAAATGAAATAATAATTTTTTGAAAAGCAGGTGCTGGGCTGCAGGATTCAAAGCGAAAACAAATGTTGAATAACAGCAGCTTCGGTTTGTCGAATTGAACATCTGTAGCTATTTGAGGCGGTTTACCGACGCAATACCGAACCACACAATGAGTTGATGTGTCATTTTACCTTCATGCTGCTGTTCTTACGGTTGATTTGTTGTCAACAGGTTCTGAAGAAGGTACCTGGAGCAGCGTCTGCAGCTCTCCTCTCTCGCTGCCGTGTGTTGCCTCAGCACCCGTCGGTTCGTTTCACCGAGCATCCACTCGGGTTTGTGAGCGATCGACGTGGTGCGTGGAGGCGGCCGCTGCGTGTCCTGATCTGAGTTTTTATTACATTAAGCCGTGTGCAAAATAACTCGCTGGTGTCATTACTCCCTTTATCGCCCCCCCCCCCCGATATAGTCTTTCTTGAGCAGCAACACAAAAAGTTACAAAATCTTTAAAATACATTTGTAGCAAAACAATTGATTAGCTTTCATTTATTAGTGTGTGTGTTTGTTATAAAGCACAAAGAGACAGAGAGGAGGTTTGAGACGAGGACATCTCACTGTGTGACTTCAGAGCAGTTGACTCGGACCGCATCGATACTCCGGGTTTTTACTCATGTAGAACCGGTTCCCGTTTAAAACTGGGATTCGGGGGGGATCGTCCCTAGAAGTGACGACGGTGCGGCGTTATTTAAAGATGGCGTGCTACCAGAGCTGAACACGTACCTGGACGTCGCCACTCCTGGTGTCCATATCACGACTCCTCAAAGACGGGAAGTGCACCTGGAGGAGAGAGTTAGGGGAGAAACAGGGAGAGGGGGGGGGGGAGGGTATCATTAAGAAAAAGCACTTGTCAGGTAACCCATTAGAGTACCATTACAATACCAATCTCTGCTCCCCATCTTTCCCTCTCACAGTCTGTGTGTGTGTGTGTGTGTGTGTGTGTGTGTGTGTGTGTGTGTAATTCTCTTTGTGTGCCTCTAGTCACCAGCGGGGAGATGAGATCATTACCTGTGACTGCGAGCTAATGTCACACTCAAGCCTCAACACACACACACACACACACACACACACACACACACACACACACTGACTAAGGAGGCTAATGTGACAAAAAAGAAACCGTGGGTGACCGCGGGGCTTGTCTCCATTTGGATAAGGAAGCCTGTTTTACAACCTGCTTCCAACACGAGCAGACGAGAGAAACAAGAGGACGAGAGAGGAGGAGACATGACGGACGGGGGGGGGGGGGGGGGGGGGGGGGGGGATCTAACGAACAGCCACCTCACTGATTCTGGGAAGGGAGAAGAAGAAAAAAAGAAGCTGTACGGAGAAAAAGGGTACAGCTGTGGACATAATGTATGGCTCAGAATAATAAGCTCATTAGCAGAGGCGGGACTGTGAGTGACAGATAAGGGGAGAGAGGGGGGGTGGGGGGGTGGGGGAGGGGGGGCTGGAACTGGGTCAGAAGGTGGAGATGACTGGCCTGGCCTCTAATTAACTTCTCCATCAGCCCTGTGGCTCACCTTCACAGAGACGTCACGCCGACTGCGGCAGGACCATGCTCGTCTGTCGCCACGTGGATTTAGTGTCAGTTGGAGAAGTTGTGGCCGTTTTGTTTATTTTATTGTATTGATTTAACTCTTCCCTTAAAAATTAAGTTGGATCGACCAATCGGCTTGCTTTTGACCCGCTTGGCCACTCAAAACACGCTTTGCAGCCATTAGACCCTCCTCTGTCAATGTACAAAAGTAAAATAACCAAATAAAACTTTCAAAAGGGAGGCGGCACAGTGTGGGTATCACAGGGCGCCGACTCTCCTCTAGAGATCATCCTCTCTAAAGATCCTCTCACAGGCTGAGATATTATGAAGAATGAATCATAGAATACTGCAAACACACCGTCAGATGTACAGCACTACTGTGAACGCTACAAAAGTTAAACATTCCATCAAACAATCAGTCAAGTGTGATTCATGCAGCACCTTTCAATAAAAGAAAAAGCAATTCAAAGGGCTTTCATCGACGAGACAAAAACATGACGCAAATGGAGAGCAGATGAAGAGACGTAAGCATCTCCTGTCACGGCCGGTCCATTTAGCATTAACAATGCAGCATTGTGTTTGCAGAGACAACGCCGACAAGGTCAAAATGTACCTTTAGTCGGTGTTCTGGGCTCACGTTCATTGCTTTGACCCCGGCTTCAAGAGCGGAATCACAAACTTTAAACCTCCGGCGTCAGAACGAGCTAGCCAGCGCGTCAACTTCAGCAACTGATGCAAACGTGCGACCCCAATTTAACATCATTCAACCGTTGAAAACAAGTTGGGAAGAAAGCCACGTAAGACACCGCCGTCCGTCCTGCATGTGTGCAGCTTTTCCCCACCATGACGAAAATACTCTCGTCCATAAAGCACCACGAACGTGAACGTTAAAATGATCGTGAACGTGACTCCACCCTTCAGATGTTCTCTTTGAGGAGCTCTGACAGACTGAAGGACAACAGGAGAATGTGGAAATACATTTTCTGGACATTTATACTTCTTCCTCTCCATTTCCATGTGTTTTCAATAACTGCTAAAACTGCATAATTGTATGAGTAATATCATGGAGGCTTATCCAGCCTCCATTACTTTGTGAATCTGGTAAATGATTGTAACTCACACACCA